>VDFB02193867.1:128347720-128571690 GCA_007258455.2 Sequoia sempervirens | reverse complement strand
AATTCTTTGAATTAATAAACAAGAATAGAGTCACACATCCATTTGAAATTGATAGAGACAAATAAGACAACCTTGATTGTATTATTCATAATATGTAAAACCGACACATAATAGAGTAAAACAATATCAAACTTGAAACATTCAACATTATTTTTCCAAGTATTGTAATCAAAATTACATAAATATTGATAGACTCAAACCCTAAAACTTGACTCTAAAATGCTCTGTATTCTCATCAAAATGTTCTTTGTGATTAATTACAAAACAACTCCTCCTGAAAAATGGAGCAAAAACAACACTTAAGGAAAAAAAAAACCCTAAATGGTGATCTCCCAAAGACACCTGGCACACTCAACACCATAGATCAATAGCCAGCTTGCTCAATAATCTTCACCTCTCATATTCCGCCTCATGCTTCACTTACCCCAGCCACGTTCATAAACTTTGGAAATATTTTCATTGCTCATCTCTAATTTATTTAGAAAAGCTAATATTTATTAGTGATACATGTTGGGAGAAATCCACTTCACCCATCACGAATGTAGAAGAAAATGAAAATACATATTAGTGATGTGCGATGGAGAGCATCGTGTATCACGGATGCAGCCATAGGAAGATAAGATACAATGGCAATGGGTGATATGAAACATTGACATCATGTTTTGCTGCTTCCCTGGGAATTTTGACGGAACTTCTTGCAACCATGGCAAGAGAAAAATGTGCAGGTCGTTTTTCTTGATGCAGGGGCATTTTTACAACTACCAGCAACCAAAATTCATCTAAAACATGCTAAAAATTCCCTGCCCAAGTATTGATAATGATCATGCGATGAAATTAAAACCTGGAACAACATTTTTCAACTCAAAAACACCCCCAAAAATGTGTTGGAAGGAAAAAAACGTGATGAGCATTCCTCTTTGCATAATACACGCTTGAATCTACCCAAAATCCCTCAAAGGAACTGCCATGAAGATAAAGAGGTGCCAAATCTTTGATGCAAATAAAAAAATCATCAAAATCTTCCCCATAACGGTGATATCACTCCATCGCTCATTTAAAATGAAAACCAGACTTAAATCCACCATGAATGATGAGAAGCTCAAAGCATCACTCCATCGGTGGTTTTGCAAAGAGAAAGAGCCCTCAAATATGTGATAGGTGATGAGAGAACACAACCATCACTGATCGCCAATTCAAATAGGATATACAAACACAAAATAGCCATCCGCAATGAGTTCATCCGTGCAAAGTGAAAGTCATGAAAGTCGTCTCTTAGCCAATCAGAAGCAAGAATTAAACTTGTTTTTCCTCTAGAACATTTCAATTTTTGCTTTATAATTTCCCTAAATGCATTTTTCATATTTACATAATGTTTAAAATATTCAAAAATATTTTAAACATAAGTATTTGTAACTTTAGAAAAAATGCAAATTTCAATTACGCCTGTAGGCCAAACAAAGAAATTTCACTTTGCATAAACGGTGACTCTTGGAGCTGATTTTTTTTTTTTGTGGCCATAAGAAATTATTTAGAGAAAACTCATTTCCTCAAACTTTTCCCATCAATCAAAAATCAAGTACCTCCTTTGTAAACTGGCCCCTGGGACATGTTCACCACACCCAAAATGCATTAAAATATTGCATCATATGACCTCTTTTTTTGACTAAAATGGAGCTAGAGACATTTTAGACCAAAAAAAGAAATGGGTTGTCCTTATATTTTAAAACTTTGAAAATTTTTGGAACACCCATTTTGGCCATGTTGCAGTTAGAAAAGGATTAGTTAACCCACCAAAGCTCATCCAAGAGGCATGAAACTAAGCATGCATGTTGCTATTTGAACCAAAAATCTAGTGCAACAAATGGAATGGAAAAATTCTTCTTGAGGTGAAAAATATTAAATTCCAAAGTGGCCTACTTAGACATTTATATCATTTCAGCCATCAGAAACCAACTCGAGCACACCAAGTCACCTCCTTGAAAAATTGTCAAATAATCTTTTGGGAAACTGCCACTGGATACACTAAATCACTTAGATACATTGAGCATGTGTGCAAGTGGGATTCCCTTCAATCCACATCCCTCAAAAGATATTAAGGGTCAAAGATGACCACTTTGAAGCATTCTAAAAATGCAAGTATAAAAAGTGAACAAACTGCATTTGCTTTTGACCTGGTAAAAATATCAAATCTGATCATGAGGCTCTGAAAATGGACTAGGGAGCATGAATATGGGGGGAATGGAGAGAACCAATCCATTTTTCATGACAATCATCCAGTTTTAAAATATCAACTCGAACAAGAGGCCACTTTGCAGAACTGAGAGTTCACAAACAGCAAAAAAAGTAACAAAACCCTCCAACTTCACTTTTCAAAACACTATCAAAACTCATCATGGGAAGCTGAAAACTAACATGCACATTCACATATATCACATGAGTGTGTTCACAAAGGGGTTATGCATGAAAATCAACTAGCTTCAAATTGTGACCCTCCAAAGTAGGTCACTTGGGAAGATTTTTTTAGGGACACTTTTGAGTGTGCAAAGCAAATTTTTCAACATGGGCACTTAAAAATTTTCAAAATTTTTCAAGTGGCATCAATGGATCTTTCTGGGGACATCTATTCCTCGATGAATAGAGCAAGAATTTAGAATCCACTGGGAGAGCAAACCAAGTGCCAAAATCATTAGGCAATAGAGTATGTCTTTTCAACCATTTAACCTCACTTGGTGGTCCCAAGCCACCAAATGAAAAAGGGAAGTCAATTCATACCCCTGTCAAATACCAATCTATTAAAAAAATTGACCCCCTTTAATCCATATCTGCCTCTGTCATACCACATCAATATGAGTGACTTCATTTTTGCAAACACAAGTGTCAAGTTGCCTTTGTATTTAGCTTTACTGTCACATGGCAACCAAATGACATAGGCCATATCACTGCCACTCATTACATTTTTTGATCTTGTGGAAAATGACAAAACATGAGTATGATGACAAAGACTATGTGAAGACACAGTCTCATCACATTCACTAACCCCCTCATAATGGTTACAATCATAAAAGAGATCATCATTCAAAAACAATGTGCAATCCTCCTATCTATTGAGCAAAGGATACTCACACATTTGTAACTCTTTCAGTTGGATTAAATCACATGCAATTTTTTCATCATCCCAACAACACAACTCAATCATATTCCCATATGTCTTAATTTCTTGAAAATAAGATTCACCAAAACTCATAATACCTTCATCACATTCAAATCATAGCATTCAAACAATGCATAAACATCCCAAACAATGTTTCCCACTTCAAGCTCATAGACAAAATTGTCAACATTAGTAATGTTATCACACACAAAGGTTTCAAAAGCAAGCTCAAATGACTCATATTTTACTTCTACAACAAAATTTTCATAATGATTGTTTAAAACACATCCACTGCTGCAAGTAAAAACATATTTAGCACCACCTCCTACTGCATCAACATGACAATCTGAAACATACTACTTATGAGGAAAATTTTGAGTTTTAGATCCTAAAAAGAGATCATCATATCCATCCATGTGATTGACACAATCACATTCTTCAAGTGTAAATTCATCATAAATAGCATCATTAGTTGTACTAACATTTATCTCTACATTTCCACTATCAAGTACAACTTCTTCAATGATGATCTCATGCAAACATTCAGGATAACTTCAAAAGCAACAACATGAACAGAAGAAGGTAAAGCATCAAACAAGAGAGGATTTCCTTGTTCATTATGATCAACATATGCATGCCCTTCATAATCAACTACTTTAGATGATTCATTCAATGAACCTCTTGTATACATATCTCCTTCTCCATTTACACTGCTACCACAATCAACAGAGCTACCTTTCTCACTATCAAATTGAAAACCATCATTTATCTCTTTATTGCAACTTCTCCCACATAATTACTCTAACTAAAAATTGTTTCATACTCTATCACTTTCATCTGATATGCTGACATTCTCAAAAGTACTCTTCAAATCAATAGGCTCCTCTATCTCATCATCATGAAATCTTTCATCAATGCTACACTCACTTGTAGAATTGGCATGACCAATTGTACCATTGCATTGCTAACCACACATGTCTTCTTCAAACAAGATATTCAGTTCATATCGATCATCTTCTTCTTGTGAACCTTTAAAAGTCTTGTCATCATTTTCCTTGTTGAAGCACTTTCCACTTGAAGAGATTAATTCTAACTCTTCCTCATGATAGGAATCACAATCACTAGGGTTGCAAATAGAATTGAAATCATCGTGATCACCCATACAAGAATGTTTTTCAGCTGGTTGCAAACTTTCATTTACAACACCATTGTTCTCATCATGAAGACATGAAACTTCAGAATCAGCATGATCTTCAATTGTACATTTAAATTCCATAAAAGATAAAACACTTTTAGTATCACCTACATCGTTGCAACTTTCATTTGATATAGAAAATCTATTTTCAATTTTTGTATTTCCAGACAAAAATAGAAGAAACCTGACATGTTTCATTATCTCTTCATGACCATCATTGCTGTAATCTTCATTTTGGTATATTTTCTCCATGAGTTGTTCAGAAACAAAACTCTCATCATTACATGATGCACTATCATTGTCTTTTGATATACAATTTGCATCCATTGGACTAATTCCTAAAAAGTACCATCATATAATTGAGTTAGGAGATTACTTCCATACTTATCCATCATTTCTTCAATCATTGAAAACCATTGATGTATGCATTTAAGATTAGGGAGCTTGAAGTGAGTTGGCATAGTGCTCAAACCTGACTCACAATTCTCATAGAACAAATCAATGCAAAATAACTCATCGGATCTTTTTTATTTTGTTATAGCGAGCAGAAATTTCCTAAATAGATATCATGAAAATCTTAGATGGATTCATCGTCAAATCTTTCTATATCACACAATGCATCAATATATGACACAGGTTCAACCTTATTTTCAGTTTTCTCTTCAAATTCTTCTTGGGTATGCAGACTTCTTTCCTCAGACAAGCATTCATCATTCACTTCACCAAACTTATCAATGAACTATTTCTCAAGCTCTTGCCATGAATATATGGAATGCATTGGTAAACTAGAAAACCAATATTCAGCACTATTTTCTAAAGTTCTTACAAAAAACTTCATGACAGCATCCTCTTCTACTATTTGACAGTCTTCCATCACATCAAGAAAAACTTGTACATGTTACAATGTTGATTTTTCAATATTTCCTCTAAACTTAGGAAAACATTCATTAATTCTTCTTGGGACAAAATGTGGGTAACCTTAAATTTTACTAAAATCCAAAGGGTCCTATCTCTCACTAGTGAACACCTTTCTTTGAGGAAATGGCTATGTTCTAGGCATAACATTACAACTTATAGAGGGAGAACTAGGACAGTAATACATATTTGTAAATAGAAACTTATTCCCTCTACAAGTATTCAATTCAATATCCCTTTTCAGAATATCCTACTTTCTCATTTCCCTTTCTACTAATATCTTGAAATATTGAATAAGGGATAATATTAACTAGAACTTTTTACTGAAAATCTTCATACAAAGATATTACAATAGAAAAATGCATGAGAATTGCTACAACCAACTCTTCTGATGATGTAGAAACTTATGTAGAGTTGCCACCTCTTTGAAAGAAGAAAATATCTTCAAGGAGTAGAAACCTTCTTCCAAGATCTATGTATTTCTGAGTTCTCTCCACCAAGAGAGCACCAAACTTCAAGAATACATCAAAAACATTGCAGCAATCTCCTTCAAGTATGCAGGTCCTTAGATCATTCTAACCCAAAACTACAGATCAGCAAATTGATTGACTCTTTTGAACTAATTCCCCAGTAGATTCGTCAATCTATTAGTGACTTGAATGGAAAAATTAGACTCTAGAATTTTTAACCTATAGTTACAAATAATATTTCAAGATTTTAATTATTCTTTGACAAGACAATCTGCAACCAAATTTCAAAGTTCATCCCTAGCGGAGTCGCCAAACTGTTGGCTATCATATCTGTTATCAACTTGAATCATAAAGGGTTTCCAGGCCTTATGGTCAGATTCAAGGAGAGATTTGTCCAACGAATGGGAGATTAAATAAAAACCCCTTTTCTCCCCTGCACTTCAAGCTCTATTAAACCTAGGAGGGTGATCCCAATAGTGTTTTTTTCCAATACTTGTGTGCCAAAGCATCAAACACATAGTGAATAGATAAATATCCTTTATATGCTTAACAGAAACAATACCCTAAAGGTATGGTTGGCCTTCATGGCAGTATACACATTAAACATGAGAGATGTAATATATTGAGTTCAACACACACAAACATATAGAGATTGATAAGTAAATTTTATTTTAAAAGATGTAGCTACTAAATTAACCAACAAATGTAACATGAATAGCACACTTAGATCAGTGCCTCATCCTTGGAATGGAGTGAACTGAAACACCCACATAATCTGATAACAATCTTCACAACTGACATTATATGAAGCTCTGAAATACTGCATTATAGTATTTTAGCATTGTGTCTTAATCTTTACTTCTTACTAGCATCCTAGCACTTAGTTTAATACAAATTTATAGCCATATTCAAGCACTTATATTAATTATTTGAATTAATAAACAAGAATAGAGCCACACATCCATCTGAAATTGATAGAGACAAATAAGACAACCTTGATTGTATTATTCATAATATGTAAAACTAGTACACAAGAGAGTAAAACAGTATCAAACTTGAAACATTCAATATTATTTTTCTAGTATTGTAATCAATATTACACAGATAATAACAAACTTGGATTCTAAGACTTGACTCTAAAATGCTTTGTATTCTCATCAAAATGTTCTTTGTGATTAATTACAAAATAACTCTCCACCTCTAAAAATGAGGCAGAAAAATAGCACTTAAGGAGAAAGAAACCCTAAATGGTGATCTTCCAAAGACACCTAGCACACTTAGCACCATAGATCAATAACTTCCTTTTGCTTATTGAATAATCTTCAACCTACTCTCATATTCATGCCTCATGCTTGACTTTCCCTTTCATTCATGCATCTTGTGTTTTCCCTATAACAAAAAATATTCCCTTTCTAGAAGACTCATCATTCTCATCATTTGCTCTTTACCCACGTTGAAAAATGCCTTGTTGTAGAGAATATTATGTTCGCTATGAAAAACCCTCCACTGTAAAGATCTCCATTTCACCTGTTCATTTACCTTCTTATTTACCATCAATGAAAATCCATTTACATGTTTGTGAAAAACTCCATGAAATATTTTAGTTCTACCCAACACTTTGAATTTTATTTCATTCACTTCATTGGCAATAAAATATTTCCCAAGCCTCTTCAAAATTATTTTCCAGCCACTTAAACAAAATGATTTCAATTTATCGAGGTTCAAATTTTATCACTTGGGTTGTAAAAATCTTTACCCCCATGCAATTACTTTGAAATCAACTCTCCACCATAAAAAAATTCATCAAATAATAATATTTGAAAATAAATATCGAGCCCCACCATGCTTTGTGTAAAACTTTACCCAACATCGCTTATCACAAATAGATTGAGAGAACTGAGAAACATAGTAGTGATGCACGTAGCCAAAGTTCTTGTGAAAGATTAAAACTCATCTATCGAGCAAACACAAATTTACCCGTGCACCCACCTTTTCATTGTTTAAAATTATTAAATAACAACTGTGAACTCTGCCATGGGCCTAGCATGTTCATTCAAACTTTGGAAATATTTTCATCGCTCATCTCTAATTTATTTACAAAAGCTAATATTTATTAGCAATACATGCTAGGAGTAAAACCACTTCGCCCATCACGAATGTAGAAGAAAATGAAAATACATATTAGCAATGTGTGATGGAGAGCATCTTGTATTGCGGATGCAGCCAGAGGAAGATAAGATACAATGGCGATGGGCGATATGAACCATTGACATCACGTTTTGTTGCTTCCCTGGGAATTTTGACAGAACTTCTTACAGCCATGGCAAGAGAAAAATGTGCAGGTCATTTTTCTTGATGCAGGGGCATTTTTGTAGCTTTTGACAACCAAAATTCATCTTCAACATGCTAAAAAATCCCTACCCAAGTATTGGGAATGATCATGGGATGAAATTAAAACCTGGAACAACATTTTTGAGCTCAAAAACACCCCCAAAAATGTGTTGGAAGGAAAAAACCGTGATGAGTATTCCTCTTTTCACAATACACACTTCAATCTTCCTAAAATCCCTTAGAGGAACCACCATGAAGATCAAGAGGTGACAAATCTTTGGTGCAAACAAAAAAATCATTAAAATCTACCCCAGAATGGTGATATCGTACCATCACTCATTTAAAATGAAAACCAGACTTAAATCTATGATGAATGATGAGAAGCTTAGAGAATCACTCCATCACGAATTTGCAAAGGGAAAGATCCCTCAAATCCACAATGGGTGATGAGAGAACACAACCATCATTGATCGCCAATTCAAATAGCATATACAAACATAGTACAAAAGCAGGAAAGTCATCTCTTAGCCAATCAAAAGCAAGAATTAAACTTGCTTTTCCTCCAGAACATTTGAAATTGTGCTTTATAATTTCCCTAAATGAATTTTTCATATTTACATAATGTTTAAAATATTCAAATATATTTTAAACATAAGTATTTCTAACTTTAGAAATAATGCAAATTTCAATTACGCCTGTAGGCAAGATGGAGAAATTTCGTTGTGCACAAATGGTGATCCCTGAAGCAAAGATTTTTTGTATTCGTCCATAATCAATTATTTAGAGAAAACCCATTCACTCAAACTTTTCCCATCCATCAAAAATAAGGCACCTCTTTTGTAAACTAGCCCCCAAGACATGTTCGCACCACACACAAAATACATTAAAATAATGCATCATATGACCTCTAGTTTTGACAAAAAATTGAGTTGGAGATATTTTAGACCAAAAAAAGAAATGGGTTTTCCTTAGATTTTCAAAATTTGAAACTTTTTGAAACACCCATTTTGGCCATGTTGCAGTCAGAAAAGGATTAGTTAACCCACGAAAGCTCATCTAGGAGGTGCGAAACTAAGTGTACATGTTGCCATTTCAACCAGACATCCAGTGCAACAAATGGAATGGAAAAATTCTTCTAGAGGTGCTAAATATTAAATGCCAAAGTGGCCTACTCAGACATTTATGTCATTTCACCCATCAAAAACCAACTTGAGCACACCAAGTCACCTCCTTGAAAATTTGTCAAATCATCTTCTAGGAAAATACCACTGGATACACTAAATCACTTAGATACATTGAGAATGTGTGCAAGATGTTTTCCCTTCAATCCACATCCCTCAAAATATATTAAGGTTCAAAGATGGCCACTTTGAAGCATTCTTAAAATAGAGGTAAAAATTGAACAAACCGCACTTGCTTTTGACCTAGTAAAAATATCAAATCTAAACATGAGACTTTGAAAACTGACCAAGGAGCATATGAATATGGGTGGAATGGAGAGAACCAATCCATTTTTCATGAAGATCATCCAGTTGCAAAATATCAACTCGAACAGGAGGCCACTTCATCGAACTGGGAGTTCACAAACAGCAGAAAAGTGTCAAAACCCTCCAGCTTCATTTTTCAAAACACTGTCAAAAATCATCATGGAAAGCTGAAAAATGACATACACATTTGAACATATATCACATGAGTGTGTCCACAAAGGAATTTTGCACGAAAATCAATTAGCTTCAAATTGTGACCCTCCAAAGTAGGTCACTTGGGCAGCTTTTTTCATGGGCACTTTTGAGTGTGCAAACCAAAATTTTCAACATGGGCACTTAAAATTTTGCAAAAATTTACAAGTTCCATCAGCCTAGTGGTACCCATACACCCCTTGGGCATATGATTCCCATGCAAATGGGGCCTATATGATACAAGTGGCGTATGAGTCCCATTTAGGCCCTTTTTAGGGTTTTGAGCAGGAAATCAAGGGTTTAAGTTCAAATTTTGTGAATGTCGACCTCTAAGATCTAATAAACGGTAAGTTGGGTGGATTTCTTATATAAAAAAGTTCTTAAATCATTATTTCACCTAAACCTTCATGATATCAACATAAGCTATCAAGAGTTGAGCATTCCAAGACTTTACAAGAGCATCAAGAGAGTTTACAAGAACATTTCTAAGGCATTCAAGGGAAAATTTCTTCATCAATTGTTGTAGAAATTCAAGATCCATCATCATGTCAAGCCATCATGCATCAAACATGTTGAGATAGTGTTGTGTTGTATCATTGATGATCTATTTGCAAGCATTGTTACATATCAAAGTTCAAGATCAATATCTACATTCTACAATGGCCACTTAATGTTAGCTTATTGATTTACATCTCAAGACATCATTCAAGGTATCATTGTTCATGTTTCATGTTGATATTTCATTGTTTCATCACAAGGTTTAATTACCTAAACAGGGTTTGACTAAGGCAAACCCCTATTTGCTAAAAATTAATAAGTTTTCTCTCTCTACATGTGTGATTGCAGATCTAGGTGGCTTTAAGGCTTCAAGTGTTCAAAATTGAGGTGTTTTCTTAGCTTAATACTCTGTAAAACTTTAATATTGCTGATCTAAATAAGATTTTTTCTTTGTTACATATTCTTTGTGGGTGATTATCTTGATTAATGCATTTTACTATTGTAGAATGTAGACAGAAGTTGATAGTAGACAGGATATTAGAAAGATTACACAAGATGTATCATGGAGAAACCCTTTTGGGAAAAAAATCCACCAAGAATTATTTTATTATTCAATCTTCTGAAGTAGATTACAATAGCTTCAATTCTTGCTTGAGAATGCTTCTTCTACCTTCACCAGAGCTTCTTCACAACCTGCAATAAAATTGATAATAAACTCTCTTCAACTAGCTTGAGATAAATTGGATTTTATTAACTTTGTAAACTCCGACTAAGTTACAATTACAATGCTCAAGCCCTATCCCTAAAAGGTATGCCTATCTCATGCAAATAAAATTATGTCATCAACAATGTCAAATCCTCACCTTCATGCATTTGGGCATCCCAAACTAAAGTAGCAACTCAACCTCTATTCTATAATTATCTTCAAGGCTTCATCCTCAAAGTAGGCACCCAAGAGTGGGCCCACTTAACTAAGCCTTCTAAAATATCTCAACATGCAAAGGAGTTAATTCCAAGAAGCCAACTTGGGTGCCCAAGTTGGGTCCAAGTCATTTCTTGTTAACTGAAACACTTCTCAACACCATTCATGCAAGAATGGTCATCCCCTGTTAACTGGAGGTAGTCCATATTTTATGTCATGCAACTCAAGTCATTAGCCATGCATTCCAAGTTAATTGAAGTCAACTAGCATTCAACTATAACTAACTAAAGATAATTGAACCATAACTAAACTAAACTAAACTTAATTGAACTAAACTCAACTCAACTTAACTCAACTCAACTCAATTGAGTTTAACTCAACTCAACTAAACTAAACTCAACTAAACTGATTATGAACTAAACTAAACTAAATTCAACTAAACCTCATGCATGAAAACATAAAACCCTCACTCCTAGGATCTTTGCATGCATTCAGAAGTGTTATCTCTTACTATGAATAGTTAACTAAACTCAAGGTGAGTGTCACCTACCATGTGGGCACCCCATGTGCCCCTATAATTTAGGAACTCATAATGGATTCCCTCACATGCTCCTAACATTTATAATTGATTACAAATGTCAATTAACTTGATTATTTCATCAAATAATAATCTCTTCCTAATCCTAGTGTTAATGAACAAATTCCAAGGACTTAGGAGATACATGAAATAAATAATGTTTAGGATTGAAATTGAATGGAATCCTATTTACAACATAAATATCCTTTGAATATTAGGTTGCAAGGTTGAAGAAATTCATCAAGTTATCACAAGGTTGTTATCTTAACATAAATTCACCGGCAAGTTGCAAATCAAGGTTTCAAAACTAGAAACAAAGTATGGAAGCAAGAGTAGAAATAGGAGAGAAGATTCAGGTCTTAACCCTCTGAAAAAGTACAATGGGACTGATATGCCACTTTTGGCATATGAATCCCAATATATCATATTTTTTAGATTTCAATGAATTTAGATCAACCACTATGAGATTCTAGTTTTGGCATAGAAACCCTAGTCTAGGATTAAATCACCCAGACTGGCGTATGAGTCCTAGTGGGCAACAAACAATAGGTTTTCAAGGTTTTTAAGCTTTTATTGACCTCATCTTTCTTACAGGTACACCTCTTTTCATTCTTAGTTTGTCAAGTTATGTATTTTAGTTTCATTTCCTATGTCATTTAGTTAGGTTTTGCATGGTAATTTGCATGTAATTTGCATTTTTTTTCTTTCCAAGCCCTATCTTGGTGGTGAACTACTCTTTAGTCTTTAATCATACCCTAGGAAACCCTATTGTATATCTCTTTCCCCTTTTACATCCTTGGATTGAGATCTCTAGGGTTTCCTTAAATGATATTTGGAGAAAAGTGTTGATCTATCTCCCAAAAACAGAGCGACATTTTTCAACAAATCATTTTGGTGAACCTATTTATTTACAATACCTTAATTTTGTTTCGGATTTCATCATAGTCCTAGATCTAGCTTGCATTGACTTTGCATTAGGTTTTTCAAATTAGTTAATTGGCATCTAAGGTTTCTAAATTTTTCATTAGTGAAAGTAAATATAGGTTACAATTTTACATCTTAAGTCATTCAATTTCATTGAAATTCTACAATTGCAAATAGTCTAGACAACATACAAGTTAGAAACATTAGAATTATCTCAAAATTTGTTGAAATTAGTGCAAAATCCCTAATCTAGGACTCATACGCCCCTCTATGCGATTTAGTCCCAGTATAGGTTATTTTTCCCACTTTCTATTATTTCTATGTTGTGAATTTTCTAGCATTTGACCCCTCTAAAAAACCTAATTGGGACTCATGCACCCCACTGGGAAAAATAGTTCCAGATCAGCCCTAAAACTTCCTTTTACAGCATTGAAAACCATGTTCCTGCACTTTTGTTTCTTGTCATTAGTTATCTATTTCATTTGGATGAGTTTCTATTACATGCATTTCACTAAATCTAACTTAAATTAGTTCATTTCATGCATTCCTTAATTCCAATTTTCCATTTACAACATTTCATTTTCAAATTGTTGCATAGTGTAATCAGTAAATTGCCTTGTTTGGAATTTGAAAATTGCATCTACACATTTCATCCTAGGTCATTGTGTTGCATTTACATCTCTTTCCATTTTAAGTTTTCATCAATTACTTTTCACAAATGTTGGTATCTATCTTGTCCAAATTTTCAAAGAAAAATTTAGTCAATAAGCATGTTAGTGATTCATTCAATACATTCCCTAGTTATGACATTCTCTTAGTACAAGAGGGTGAAGATGTTACAGTTTTCTTAAACCTATACCCCTTCCTATCTCTACTATTTGTGGGAATGATGTGATAGAAGAGAATACAAGCATATATAACCATTATGATCATAATTGTTCTTCTTTTGATACCTCTCCTATTAGCGATAAAGATATCTTGGTGAAAGAAGATGCAATCATTGAGAATAATGGAATTCTTGCGTGTCCTTCTCCTCCTCCCCCTTGGGAAGATATTATGGCACAAGAGAATGAGATAATAAACACATTTCTAAACATCACCTTACCTAGTCTCCATTAATCCCTTGCTTATTAGAATGTTTTAGTGAAAAGGGATGAAATCATAGATAAACATGACAATCCCATTTGTCCTTTTTCTAGTATCTCTCCTAGTTGTAAAGAATATTTTTTTTTGTTAAAAGATCAAACCAATGAGAGTTATGAGAATCTTATGTGTCTCTCTTCGCCTAAGAAAAACATTATTTAACAAGACAATGACATCATTTATGAACAATAAAATACAACCATTGATAACTCCCTTACTTGCAATGAAGTCATTTTAGAAGAATTGTCCTTTGAATGTCATAAACATCTAGCTTGTAGTTCTCCTAAAAAATCTCCTCCTAAGGAGGATATCATGGTGCAAGAAAATGATAACATTGATAATAGTGATATAGTTTCCTTAGATGAGGATGATGAAGTAACATAAAACTCTCCTTCACTAAGGAACATTAATATTAGTCAACCTCAACTCATCCTTTACCCACCTTCACACAAACCTGAACTTATGCTTTACCCACCTAAGAATAATTTTTTGCAGCAACTGAATTATAGCATCATTGCTCATACATATAACACTAGAAACAATCCGCAACCAAGACAAATACCTTCAACATCCCTCCCACTACATAACCCTATCTTACCAGGTCCTCATTTTCCTTCACAAAGCACAAAGCAGTATGATCCTATCAAACAACTAAAGAATACTCATGCTAAAATATGACTAGGGGACCTTATTCAAGCATCCCCTCATTATCATAACATGATTCAAAGTTCCTTGCAACAAGTTTTGGTCCCCTCTAGTGCAAACCCAAATGATATAGCAGCCATGATTCAAGGAATAAACACTGACATTGTTTTCCACCAAAGTGAGCTCCCTCCTTTGGAAGTGCAAAAACAAAATGATGCTTTCATGGTAATAGTTCACTACAAGGGAAGAGGCATAAAGTGAATCCTTGTTGACAATGGCTTTTCCCTTAATGTGTGTAGTGTGACCCTTTTGGATAGGCTTGGCATGGATAAATCAAAAATTAAACCTAACTCTTTTTCTATTAAGGGATTTGACAATGTAGGAAAATAACCACTTGGTGTGATCACTTTACCTATTACTGCTAGAAAGGCCACATTAGAAACATTGATCGATGTTATGCATAATGATATTTCATATAAATTTATTTTAGGAAGGTCATGGATTCATGCAATGAATGAGGTGCCTTCTACTCTTCATTGTATAATGAAGTATGTTTACAACAACAAAGTGTACATACTCGAAGCTAATCGTAAACCAAACAGTTGTTTAAACATTGAGAAAAATAAGGAAAATCCTTTGAAAACATTAACACTAACCACACAAGTAGAACCCATGCAATAGAAAGTTAAAGAAAAACATATTGAGGAAGTCATGAAGTTATTAGAAGATGATTGGGGTTCCTTATATTTCACATCATTCACGGGCGAAAACATGATCATAAACAAGGACTCTGAAAAGGTAAAAGGAAAAGTGGTAATGTCAACACAAAATTTAGAAGACCCTTCAAAAGTATCCACCTCAACCACTTTAGAAGAAGAAGAAAATTATACAACAAACTTTGATGAACTTAACTGTGAATAACCACCGAATCTAAAAGAAATGGAAAAGCTTTATGGAAAACGTTAGGAACTGATGAAACAAATTGGATATAATGGAAAAGGATGTGGTGCTAGAGAACAAGGTATTTGTTTCCCTATAGAGCCTAACACGCAAGAAAATACTAGTGGTCTTGGTTATTGTCCCTTGAAAGAAACAAACAAGCCTTCGCTCAATATCAACACTCTTACAAAATATTCTTCTAAGACGACTTTGACATTAGTGCAACTCAAATTGATAAACTCTAGTGGTCTTGATTGTTATTCTTTGAAAGAAACAAAAGAAACAAAGAATTCTTCGCCTAATATCAATGTCATTACACAAAACACTAATGATTGTAGTTTGTTATATTTTACACCCTCCTTTCAAGGAGAGTAGAAAATGTGGCAATCTAAAGAGTATTTTGTAAGTATGACATTTTGTACTAAGCAAGAGATATATTTTTTGCAACATAAAGGAACATCTTATAATTTTTATCAAGAGAGTATCTTGTCGAGACTCCTTCAAGATCATTTGATATCCCTCCCTCCAAAAACACCAAAGAAATTTTACTACAAAAATTCATTTTGTGCATATCATAGAGTTCATGGTCATTCTACTAATGAATGTAAGGCTTTAAGTGATATAACTCAACATCTTAAGGAGTGTGGTTCTCTTCCTTGTGTTGAAGCACCTAGTTCCTCTAATTGATACTAGTTTTTATGTTTCTCACCAATCATTTTGGCTCATCCTTATCTCACACTAAGTGGGGGTAAGGGGTTAGGGTAGCCGTGTCTCATATGGCACTTGTCCCTGTCTCTTTTGGCTAGTTGATCATCTTCCATGTATATATAAGAGCAAGCTTTGGATGTGACATACTAATTATTTGGGGGCAACCCCTTTTCATGACATAGCTTATTGGAATTATATGATGGCATAGGGCTTTCTAAGTAAGCTCTCATGTCTTCTTCTACTTTAAAGAAATTTCTCACAACAATGGTGTTAGCAACCACTTTAAAGTGGGGGCATACACTGACACTCATGTTTCATTGTGTGATTTTCTTTATTCTTTTGATGCATCCTTTTCTTGGTGGTTTCATTGGGTTTGATTTCCTTTGAGAGCGTGATATTTCTTTGACTTGTCCTCTCTTGGAGAAATTAAGCACGATTTTCCCTAAGAAGAGACCTTATATGAACTAAGAAAAAATCCCTTTGAACATACTTTACACTATTTGGCATTTATAATTTATGTTATATGGCCACCTTACATAATACACTTTGCTTGCCTGTGGAGCCATCTTGTTTTTTCATGATTTTCAATCATACGAAGCTTTGATTACCTTATGAAGCTCGAAGTTCATTGTTTTGTGGTGCCTTGTAAAAGTTATCAGGAGGTATAACTTTTGTATGGTTTGTGCATGATGATAAGCCTAAATGTGGGCATGACTTTTTCATTATATGGTGAGAAGTCAATACAGAGGCATCAAGCCACTCTTTTTGGATACTCACCCAATGGACAACCTAAAGTTATGTTGCCTAAGAGTGAGCATGCATTTTTTGACAAACAGCTTAGACAAACTATCGAGGTTTGATCCACATATTTTTACTCTTACTTTGTTTTTGTTTTTTCTTTCTTTATATCTTTGACATTGTATGTTTGTGTATCTTGATGTTGCATATCGTACACCTTGTGTGCATCCCTTTTTTCTCATGTTGGTTTGACGTGGGATCTTAGATCCTGGGGGCTTGACCACCCCCTTTATCTTTCTCATCCTATACCATCCACATCAGTACATAGGAACCCCTATTGAATTTATACTTTAGTGTGAGTTTGAAGCAAGTTCCTCCTTTCACTAAAGTGGGGACTAAATGTAGTGTTGACAAATGTCGTTGTTTACATTTTCATAGTTAGTTTGGAAATGATTAATATTAAGATGTACCTAATGGTGTTATAATGTACTTTCAACATTCACATTGGATTTATGGCCCTTTCAAGCTAAATAACTAAATTTTTCCTTAATTTTATGTTGTAAAGTGTATTTATTTACACCTTCACATTGAATTTTGGGCCCTCTTACATTAATTATCTCCATATCATCTTTAATAGGCCCCTAGGACCCTATATTATGCATCCCAAGGCTTATTTCAACCAAAATCCCAACAAGACCAATAAATAAACTTAATTTTCCAACTCCCTAAGATTTTCTCTATCTAATAAGGCCTGGTGGAACCCCTATGCCACAAGTGGAATATGAGTCCCATTTGGCCCCTTTTTAGGGTTTTGAGTGGTAAATTAGGGATTTAAGTTCAAATTTCATTAATGTTGGCCTCTAGGATCTAATAAATGGTAAGTTAGATGGATTTCTATATAAACAAGGTCTCAATCATTATTTCACCTAATCCTTCATGATATAAACATAAGCTATCAAGAGTTAAGAATTCCAAGACTTTACAAGAGCATAGAGAGAGTTTACAAGAAAATTTATAAGGCACTAAAGGGAATATGTCTTCATCAATTGTTGCAGCAATTCAATATCCATCATCATTTCAAGCCATCATGGATCAAACATGTTGTTGACCTAGTGTTATGATGTAGCATTGAAAATCCATTTGCAAGCATTGTTTCATATCAAAGTTCAAAATCAAGATCTAAATTCTACATGGCCACTTCATGTTAGATTTTTGGTTTACATCTCAAGGTATCATTGTTCGTTTTTCATATTTCATCTTTTATGTTCATATTTCATTGTTTCATCACAAGGTTTAATTACCTAAACGAGGTTTGACCAAGGAAAATCCCTATTTCCTAACAATCAACAAGTTTTTCTCTATTTACATGTGTGATTGCATATCTAGGTGGATTTAAGGCTTGAAGATCATTTTAATATTAGGTTGAAAGGTTGAAGAAAGTCATCAAGTTGTCACAAGAATGCTACTTTCATTAAAAGTCACCTATAGGTTTCAAATCATGGTTTCGGACGAAACAAAGTGTAGAAGGAAGAGAAGAAATAGGGAAGTAGATTCAAGTCTTATCCCTCTAAAAAAGTAGAGTGGGACTGATATGCCACTTGTGGTGTATGAGTCCTAGTATAGCATATTTTCCAGATTTTAGTGAATTCATATCAACCACCACGAGATTCCAGTTTTGGCAAAGAAACCCTAGTGTGGGACTAAATTGGCCAAACTAGCCTATGAATCCTAGTGGGCATCATACAATAGGTTTTTAGGATTTTGAAGCTTGTTTTGACCTCATTTTTTTTCCAGGTACCCCTCTATTCATTCTCATTTTTTCATTTTGTATTTCAGTTTCATTTCTTAGGTCATTTAGTTAGGTTTTGCATGGTACTTTTCATGTCATTTAGTTTCTTGTCTTTCCAAGCACTAGCTTGGTGGTGAACCACTCTTTAGTCTCTAATCAGACCCTAATACACCCTATTGTAGATCGCTTTCCCATTTTACATCCTTGGATTAAGAAAAGTGTTGATCTATCTCCCAAACATAGAGCAACATTTTTTGACAAATCAAATAGAAAGAAGTGAGAAGGGGTAAACTCTTTCATTTTAACCCCTACCAATAGTAAATTTTAGTTTGATTAAATCACCTTTGAAAGAAAAATTGAGCATGTACCAATCCATAATCACTACTGCAAGTATGTGTGTGTCTATAAGTGAGTGACAGGGAAAGGGAAATTAGTGAATATTTATATTTCATATTTATGAGTGCATTTAATAATCTTAGAAGTAGAGAATCCTTCAATTGTGACACATGTCAGAAGATTAAATTCATTGGTGGAGAGCAATGACAAATTTTGGAGGAGGATATGATCATCATAGAGGAAAGAGAGATGATGATAGGAATGATGGGTAAATAGAGGAGATAGATGGGATGATGTGGAGTCTATATAGGTAGATAAGGTAGATAAGGTAGATAAAGCCATGGTGGGTAAAGATATAGGAGTAATGGTTGGGACCATAGCTATATATTAGGTACAAATATTAGAACCTTAGGTACATTAGAGGCTTGGAGGTAGATAGATGTTGAGAACTACATTTGGGATATAGTATCTTATGATAGAGAGATATCATTGTTACGGGCTAAGGGAGATGGGTTGAGTATGCAACTTCTAATAGTTCTAAGAAAAATTGTTATAATATAGGCAAAGAGAGACACTTTTTTAGGAAATCCTAGATGCAATAAAAAGTATACAGGGGGTAAGATAGAATACTGAGGGAATAAATTATTTCATAGAAAAGAGGGATAGGTTATAGAATTAGTTCAACATAGAGTAAATGTGGTAAGATTAGTCTCAATCAAAAATCCATAAGTTGTATGAATAAAAGTATAGGTCCAAGGGATTACTAGGATCACAAGGATTATCACATGTCATATTCGATGTTTGGAGGGCCATTAGATAGGTATGATGGGCAAGGTCACTGATGTAACAACTTGCATCATTTAGTCAATTAATTATTGAACTGGTGTGTCTCAGAGCTATATGTGATAAGGATGTTGTCACAGACTTTTTTGGGGGTTTTACACTGTAAACAGTGACTTCAGGTGTCGATTTGGCTCCTCCAAGAGCTTTCAGGAGCTCTCAGGAGCTAAACTACAGCAACTAATTCCTAAGGATTAATTCTATCTTATTTCCTATTTTAAAGTTTTGTCAACTTATATTTGACTTCATTGGACTTGATTGAGACCGATTCATGCAAAAGACTAAAATTAACTTTAATTCTTAATCTAAAGTACAAAATCCAAATTAATTCTACTTTTCTTCAAAAAAAATCTATCTTAAGATTTTCTAGAAATTAAATGCTATTTAAACTACAAGGAAATGAAAATTAATCTCTAAAACATAACTACTAATTTCCATGAACAGATTTTCAACAAACTTCAATTCCATCTTTCCAGAAGTTCCCATCATTGCTTCTAACTAAACTCAACAAATAATTACCAAATTTAATTCCTACTAACAACATCTAAATTAGATTAATTTAATAAACCTTACAACGCATCTAACAAGCCATTCTAACCATGATGAACTAAACTTAAAAGTGAATTAAGCAAAATTAACTATCCAGATTTAACATCCAATAAACTGAAAATGATTCAACAACTTAACATTCCAAAATTGACATCTAACACTTCAAATTTAATATTAATGAACAAAAATAACATAACTCAATACAATACCAACACAAGATCGATCCCTTTGGTTGAGCAAACCCTACTCTTCCTTAGGTAAGATCTCTTAACACAATTATTCGAGTTAACTTTTTGCTTTCATTCAAATTGATCAAAGTGGGATGCAAAACAAAGTATATCCATCAATTACAAAAATTCTGATTGAAATTATCTAACTTCTATCTAAAACCAAAATATGGATATTTATAACCATGTCCTTATTGAATTCACAACATGGCTTTTAATTGCCAAGATTCAAGGTGTCTAGACTAAAGATTAAAATTACAACTTAAAACATAACTAAAATAGGACTGACAATAGACATAGAGAAATATGTCAGATTGGTACTAGGAGTAGAAGTTCCAAAACCGACTATAAAGGAATCATGTTTGGACTTGAGTGATTCATCATCCATCTATGTCGATCAATGGCCTAATTATCTTCCTTGATTAAATAGGGAGTTTAACTTCATCATCAGTCTTTCAAATGCCTTGAATAAAACCCTTAAGAAAAGGATAAAAATTATGGCAGTAAAACATTAACATTTCATAATTAACTCATTAATATCATCATAAAGCAACACATTTAACATAAAGCATTACTTCAAATATATCTACCAAATTAGCCAAACATAAAGCAAAGTAAGTAAATATATTAGTTTATATTCTACTACCAGTCATGTTAATTAACAAAAATAAAAATTCTTTTAAACATAAAATGATTTATATGAAAGTATCACTGAGCCTCTCATGATTCTTCCCCACTTGTTGTGAACCATGTCCTCATGGTTCTTTGTCAAGAATTATGGTGGTTTCTTTGTCCTTGTTCACTACCTCCATTGAAATACAATAGTTGAAAACTCTTTCCTTTTATTGGTGTGGCAATCTAGTATTGAGTGCAAATCCATGGTTTTGTCTTAGCTTTTCAAACCATGGTCTTATTACTTCCTCAGAAATATTGGTTGTTTCCTTGAGCTTTGGAGTGGGCATAATGATAATTGGAATTCTGAATTGTGTGCCAACCCAGAATTCTTGTTAGTGTTCAATCAAGGTGATTACATGTCTGACTCTTATCAAACTCCATCTAAGATTGTTTGGTCTTATTGTCTCTCTTCTTCTTACTGACTCAGGAATGAGTTGATACCTTTCCTCACAAGAATTTATTGCCAATGGAAGAAGTTCCCCTTCTAAATTTTGGAATGTTGATATACTATTGAGCAAATTTGAAATATAAAGAGGATTGATGTGATTTAGCCTTACCATTGATTGTACATTTGTGATGTATTTCTCTGAATGAGACATTTCAGGCCTCATTGGAAAATCGTACTTTTTTTTAGCCTCATTATATTTTTCCATTCTACCTGACCATTCAACCTGATTCTGCATTAAAGAGACAAAGGACCTTATTTTTAGCTCACCAACATAAACATTTAATGGAGAATCATCATTATCTCCCATTAAAAACCTATGCTGGAAAAACCCACCCATTTGATTTTGAATATCAAGGTGGTTGTTGAAGTAATCTTGCAGAAAATCTTTATCATTGTGATAATTCAGGCTTCTCCTTAAATTTAACTAATTAAGTTTCCATTGTAGAAACTTTTCTCTAAGAAATAAAGCATATACCCCTATTGGTCTTCTCATTGAAAGCGTTGTAGAACTTATCTCAATTGCTTGCTCAAGTCTTCATTCAACTTCATTTTTTTCTTCTTCTAATTTCTGAACTTTCTTTTTCAACTGATCATTCTCATGCTTGTATTTCATGGCTACCAAAGAGAGATATGAAATGGAATGGGAGGCAGAGAAAGGTAATATGAGGGGCCTACAGAAGTTCAAGCTTCTTGAGAATAGAACCTCATAGACTTTTGTTTCAATTTCTCTTCTTTTTGCTGCAACTCTTCTTTTAATTTTGTAATTTCCTTAGCACTTGATATTGCTTGCATACTGGCTTGTTGTAAAGCCTCCTCTATTTGATGCAATTTTTCTCTATACTTTGTTTCACTTTGTTCAATCTTTCTTTCAATTTCCTGAGTTTTGTTGAGGGATTGTTGCAATTCTTCTTCTTTTCTTCTTAATTTTTCCTCAAGGAATTGCATATTTTTCTTTTCTTGTTCTAACTCAGCTTCCATTCTGGATATTTTCATAGCCCTTAACAATTCCTCAGCTTCTAGTTTCTCTTCATTCTATTTTTCATGAATTTCTTCTTCAACCAATAGTTCTTTTCCTTTTCTTTTCTCATAAGTCAGAAAAGGTGTAGGGGATCTCATAGTTTCCTCTTGTTCAAATTCCTTTGAGGCTTCTTTCTCTTTTTATTGTGCCTCGAACTCTTCAGCAAAGTCATGGATTTCAGTAATAGGGATTCATTCAGGACTCAACATTGGGCCTTTAGGAGGACTTTGAGACCGCTCAAGGGAATTCACTGGTGTGTGGGTTTCCTCGTGGCTTGCAACAGTTTATTTTGGGCCTTCAAAGACTAGGGTTTGAAATTTTGGTGACTCTTCAAGAGTGGACACAATAGTCTCTACATGGCTAGGGCCTTCTTCATTCAAGTTTTTTTTTTCTTCTTGGAGGTACTGTGGGTTATCCTCAAGGATTCCTATAGTTATATTTTACCCTTCTTCTATTCTTTCTTGGAAGATTCACCTTTTTCTATTTTTGATCTTTTTGCTACGAGCCCCTTTATGGGTTTCCCTTTTTGTTTTTCTATGGGTGCGGACAAAATCTCTAGCCATCCTTGTTTCCCAGTCTCTTTCTTTAAGAAATTATGCTTAATTATTAGATGAATTAACCCATGGTATTTTATGGAAGATTCCCTCTAGACTTTACTCTTGAAATCATGGAAGCAATTTGTTGAAACAAAAATGTTGGCAGATTTACACTATCGGAGGGTTTTGACTGTCCATACCTTAAATGTATCAGTAGTTGCATTCCTAGCCCCAATAGACTACCATATTGTCCTTCGCGGGTGAAGAATGTCATCACCCATGTTGCAGCTATTCTCTAGGGTTCGTCAAAACTGTGACAATTTATTCCATGTTGGTCTCCCTTATGCATCAGAATTTTAGGCCTCCTTTCTGGTTCTTTGTGAAATGTTGCCACCAATTCATCAAACTTCACTTGGCCTTTGTTAATTGGATTTCCTTTAGCTGGAATCCCCAAAATTTCACTAATTATTTCTGGAGTGACTTTAATGATTTCACCCCTTACTCTAATGACATTTATGTGAAATTTTCTAAAGAATTCCTCTGTAATTTTCAGCTAAAAACCTTCATATTTCATTATAAAATCTAGCCATCCAACTTCTTCAAGCAATCTCTTGGTTTTGAGAATCAAGAGTGAAGTTTTTTGGCTAAACATTCCTCTTGTTTCCCATTTCTTCCTATCAACAATGGCGGACTTCACTTGGAGAACTGAGTTACTTAACCAAAATCCAGAATGATTTTTCCTTGTTTTTGGAGTAACTATTTTGAAAAATGACACAACGTGCCATTAATTCTTTGCATTAACTTCCTTTACTGCTCTGAATGATTCACATGCCACAAATTGCAATTGCAATTTAATTCGCAAAGTTGGCGATGTTCCTTACACATGTCAACATAAATGTGGAAAGATTTTTGAAAAGACAGGCAGATCTCTACATGATCCATAATTATTATTGACATCATCCAATGTCACATCATTCCTTATATCAACTGTCTCGTTGCTTTTTGAAATGATTAAAAGGCATTTATTATTGTTATTAACAAACATATGGTGGAGATGTCTAGACTTATAATTGTTTACCTAATTTACATTAGTCTAACTTCTTTAGAAAAAAATTCAAAAAATAATATTCACATTAAATGCCCACCTTATTTATTGCAAGCCTTCAAGATCTTCAGGGGTCTTTGGGAGCTCTTCAAGATCTGTTAGGAGCTTTAGAACTTTTTGGGAGCCTTTAGGAGCTTTCAGGAGTTCTTCAGGAGCTCTCAAGAGTTTTGGAACTTTAGGAGTCTTCAGTAGCTATCGAACCAAACAGAGTCTTTAGAGTCTTCAACCTTCAGGATCTTCAGGAGCTTTTGGGAGCTCTTTAGGATCCTTTAGGGTAAAAGCAAGAAGTTGGGTACACAAAGAGGGGAAATTTTGGGAAAAACAAAAAATTGCAAGAAACCTGTATGCATTTTTGAAGAAATGTGTACGTGTTATGGATAGGGTACTCTAGCCTAGATCCGAATGCGTAAGTGTTCAGACTCAGGTACGCGAACCTAAAACACGTATGCATTTCTTGAAAGTATTTATTTTTTAAATAAACGATTGTATTTCATTTTTCACCATTCTAATCCGCGTCTGAGAAGAACAAAGGAGAGCATGTACGCGTTTTAAAGGCCTTCAGTGACAAATATTTGACTACCAACCACCTCCTCCCATCAACACAATTGAACTCATCGACCTCCAGGTTAGTTGAATTATTCATTTTTTTTCTTTATATCTTTTTTTTGTTTTGTAATTAGTATTCAATTTTTGTTTGTTTAGTGTGTTTTAGTTCAATGTTTTATAGTTTTTAATTGCATTTAAAAAACCAAAAACATCAACGAAACAAAGAAATTTAAATTGTAAATTGAAAACCATAAAAACTAAACCTAAATTGGACACATTTAACTTAGAAATCAAAACCCTAGAAACCCTAGGTTACAAAATTTACATAAGTCCCTAAAAACTAATTTACACAGGTTAATCCTTGGACCTAAACCCTAAAACGTAAACCTAAAACCCTATTTACCCTAATTTATGTAAACCTAAAACGAGCTATTTACCCTAAAACGTAAACCTAAAACCCTAAATTAGGGCTCCTCAAGGAGGTTTAGATTACATTTTATATTTGACATAACCTTCTTTATATGATTTTTACTCTCACTCATGGTTCTTAGTTTATTTAGGGTGGAAGTGATGAAAAGTTCAATATTAGGGGCATGTGATATAATAGAAGAGGTAAAATAAGGATGTGTAGTAAGATTTGATGACATAACATGTAGGGAGGGATCACAAATTATAGTCCATAGGTTAGGTACACTTTGGTATGTCATTGGTGATCCACACAACTACCAATGAAATTCATAATTGACTAATAAAGGAGGTACAAACAATCAATGCATAGATCTATATATTAACCAACAAATTGATTTAATTATAATATGTTCACATTTAATATAAATTTGATAGCTAATTTTATCTCAGAAAACTTCATGATTGTATAATTTAACTTGAGAAAGTGTACCAGTGAAGTAAAATAATGTGCCTCATGTGAAACTATGTGCTTGATTTAATAAGTTCATATATCATGATGCTAGTTGATATGAGCATGTAATCACTCTATATCAATGTTGTTAGCTTATATAGTGTATGATGTATTCTCTTAAAAAAACATAGAAATGCAAGTCATACTTGTTAATCTAGACTATGTGCAATATGGATAGAGCTAGACACATAAATGTTATTAAATCAAATAAATATTAAAATGTGAAGCATGAATGATTTCTACCCATTTCTCTTATTTGGATGAGATCCTTTGTGAATTATGTAAGGATGCATTATGATCATATTTAAGCCTTAATTTATAGGATGTTATTCATAAGATCTATAGGTTGTGTGTAATCTAATTCCTATTTTAACTCTCATGTGTAGTGGCATTGTTCTAGATTAGGAAAACTAAATGTTGTACTTTCTCTAAACTAGTGTATCAAAGCTAACTTGTAGCATGAACATTTCAATTTGGAAAATTCAAATTACTTTTTTGAGAAACTTGATAGATGATTCATAAATGCAAGTCAATTCTATAACCAAAGGTTTATTTTCTAAGATTATTTATTTATTGAATTGATCAATTGATTCCTCACTTAGTGGCAGTTAGGTTCTTTTTTTGAAAACCCATGCATGTCTAGAATTTATATAAATATTCAAAGGAAGAGTCTATGTCATAGAAAAGTTTCAAAAAATATATGATTAGAAAAAAAATTGGGTCTAAATCACTTTAGATCTCCTCTTCCTTTTTAAATCATCCAAGAGTGCTTAGAGGTCCAAATAGGTTCAAAATCCATCATAACTCAACAACTTACTTATAATTGAAATCTAAAATTCCTAATTGTTGATATATTGAAGCTATTCCTAGAATGTCACATATTTTATTCAAAGCACTAAGTTTAGGGGTGGTAGGGTTTCTCATTTACTTGTAAAAATTTATTCATGTGTCTTCTATATGTTTTCATGTCATCAAATCTCTAAATCTAAACCCTAAACCCTAATTTAGCATTCATTTTGTTGTAGGACCTTAAAATTAAATTTGGTTGCCTTAGGCAACTCCACCAAATTTTATTCCCTTAAGCCATGGAACATTTTTTCCTAGTCCACCTTACTAGACACAGATCCCCTTAAGCCATCCTATCACCCTAAATCGTAAATCAATGTCTTAAGGGGTCCTAATATGACATTTCTTAAGGGGATCAAAGAAGTTCTCAAAATTTGGTGAATAGAGCTCAAAGCTCATCTTTGTTTATTTTGTACATTGCAATTAGGTCACTAGCATATATCTATGTGTCCCTTTGAATGTATTCTATTAATTTTTCATTCTTACCTTTAGTATTCTTTGAAAATAATGAATAAGATTATAAATTTTCATGTTAGTGTTAAACTTATAATTTCTTCTTAACTACTTTGTCCCACTATAGAGATCTTGTGTCTCTTATCATGAAATTTGAAAATTTAGATAAATCAATTTATGTCCTCGAATTTAATTAAATTATGTCATACTTGATTAATACATCTATTCATTTTGTGGTAGGACCTTAAAATTAAATTTGGTTGCTTTAGGCAACTTCACCAAATTTATTCCTCTTAAGCATGGACCATTTTGTCCTAGGACCTTACTACACATAGATCCCCTTAAGCCATCCTATACCCTAAATCATAAATTGATGTCTTAAGGGGGAATTTGACATTTCTTAAGGGGATAAATTTGGTGAATAGAGCTTGGTCACTCATCTTTTTTTATATTTTTTACATTGCAATTAGGTCACTAGCATATATCTATGTGTCCCTTTCAATGTCTTCTATTAATTTTTCATTCTTATCTTTAGTATTATTTGAAAATAATGAATGAGATTAAATAAATTTTAATAAAACCCCATAATTTCATAAATCTACCCTTCATATTAACAACCCCACACTAGACTCAACTTAATGTTTGTACATGCTATAAATTTTTAATGTTATGGATTTTATAACATGTTATAAATCAAATGGTCTTCAAATGAAATATATTTTGAATTTGTGCATGTTCAATGTGATTTTTAAATAACTTTCAAATTGTGTGCATTATTTAATTAGTTTGTTGATATATATTATTTAATTGTTTAACATGCAATTTCCATATCATTTCTCACATGGATCCGTTGTTTAATTTAGAGGATTTTATGCCCAATCAATAAATTCCTATAGATCCCATACATCCCAATCCACCACATGAACATAACCCTAGCACACCTCCACATTCTCCACTACCTAACCCCCCACCCCCTCCTGTAGTTGATGAAGATCAATTAAGAGTGAATATATGAACAAACATCATTGTCATTCAAGGAAATATAGATCTCATAAAAAATGAGCCTAGAGTCCCTCCCCATCTCGCACGATTTGCTCTTAGATGCAAACTATTGTAGATTATGTTTGATCTATTGATGCAGACCTAGTTAGGTTTCATAAATGGAGAGAAGAGAGGAGACAATTCTATGCAGATGGATTGTCATATAAAGAAATCAATGACCTGAAAATTACCAAACAAGCCATGTGCCAATATTTTATTAACCCCCAAAACAAACCAACCCATTTCACCCATGAAAAAATGAATTTCAATTTTATGGCGTAGGCACCTGCAAATAGCTGTGCATTTTTGGGACAGATGGTGGATAGTATTTGATAGTCCACCACGTGGCAATAGTGAGGTGCCCTTATACTTTTTGAGAAAGTTATGGGATGAGTCTGAGTTGGGTAAAAAACCCAACTATTTTGATATGAGATCATTTCAGGGAGTTGGGTGTGGCATTCCCCAACATAGACTATGAGCACATGTCGATCCTCAGCGACGTGCTCCAATTGCTCCTATTTTTCCTCTTCCTTCTTCTAGTGTTCCCGTTGCATTTCAGCAGTAGACCGTGTTATCAACATTAGGAGAATTGAGTTCACTTTTGGGACATCTCACTCAACAGACTACACACGTGGCCACTGAAGTGGTCAATAGAGAGCATGGAGACTCGAGCTATAGGGATACTCAGACATCCACTTCAACTGACACACATGCATCTAGGATGGGGTCATACCTGAATTTACTATATTCTGAGGATCGTCCTACACAGGTATGTTCATCTTTTGAAATTAAATTTAATTCAAGTTTGAAATATGAAAAATTCATGTAAATAATAACATCAAATTATATATATAATATAATATAAATTCAATAAGTGTTTGGTGTAGACACATGATCACGTGATGCCTGAAACTCAATATGATCATCATGTGCATATGTCAAGTGTTGTAGAGTTGGGCTCCTTTTGGACAGGTACTTGAACCAATATATATTAAATAATTTGTGTGGATATATATCTAATTTATTTTGAATTTGTACACATGTGAATTGATATATTATATCTAGATGCAGGGAGTTCATACAATACCTAGTACTAACTAACCACAAGTTATAGTGGTGAGCGCTCCTAAGACATCATCAACTCAGGTGCATGCTTTCAAAAGTTTGTTAAGTTTAAATTAAATAGACATCATAGATATAAAAAAAAAATCATTTACATACACATGTGTCAATGATCTATATGAACTGTTGTACATCTATATGTAGGAATTTCATGAGATACCCATGGCGGGCTGCACACCTGAGACATCATTGGAATTTATGCACATGTGGGCAATCTTAGGTGTGTGATCATGAGGTCATATCATTCGAGGTTGTAAAATTTACTTTAAACCTCCTATACAATTTTTACAGACCTTTTAAATATATATATATTCGAGCTTTTCACATATTGTTTACTTTATATGAATATGTAGGATATAGTAGATCAGGCATTTGCATCTTCTCAAGTGACAGTTATGCTACCCATTGAAGAAAATGTGCTAGTTACAAATTCACATTCAATCATATGGTAATTTATGCATACTAGAAATCATTTTTAGTATATAAATACTAGATATTTAATTAAATTTATTTTTATCTAAAAGTTTATATTTTCAAGTTTAAATATGTTTAATTATATCAAAATTTATAAATAAATTTAAATCTAATTTCAAGTTTCTTGTACTCTTTTATAGCATGTTGCGGGTACATCTAGTCAACATGGAACAAAGAGGAGACTTGAATTGACCGATCAGCCTGAAAGTTAAATGGTTTTATATTTTATGGAGTATAGATCTCTAGTTTTATTTAAATATGTGTTGGACTTGACATATAAATTCTATGGACTATCTACCTCTAGTTTTACTTTGAACATGTTATTAGCATATTTGTTTTTATTTATATTAGTTGACTTTAATATGATGATTATATATGCAGTCAATTATGATATCTTGTTATGTTCATTTTCATGATTATATGCACTCATACATTACACTATTTATATTTTATCTAATTTTCAAGTATTACAAGCACTATATAAATTCTTATCTAGAATCAAATTATATATATATATATATATATATATATATATATATATATATATATATATAATTTATCACATGGTTAGGTGACAAATTAAAACATTCCTTAAATAGTTTAGATCATATTCATAATAAATTAAGGACAGGTAATTTTAACTATTTTCCAATTAGATAGCAAATATTTGAATCAATAAACAAAAAAACTATCTCCTTATATGTATAAAATGTATAATCTATATAATTGAATAATTATATAAAATGTGGTAAATACAAGACATGAAATCTATAATCTATAAAACTGGAACAAGATATTTAAAAAGTGACATTGAACAAACATATATAATTTATATCAAGATGTTTATTACAACTATATAATATGATGAAACATATATGTGCATGTAGATACAATTAAAACTTATCAAGTTTTAGATGAAGACCAAAATTTGATATTTACCTAGTCTCTTGATAAAATAATTTTCCAGTTCAACAATCACTTCGTAGATCAACTTGATGAGAACCTACAAAAATAATTAATGTAAGTAACTACAATTTTTATGAGTCATTTAAGAAAAAAATGCATGCAAGAAAAGAACAGTCTATCTAGTAAATTCCATACAAATTCAAAAGATGTTTGCCATAGGATGGATTAAGGGGACCTAAGAGGATATATAGCTTAAGGGGGGTCTTAAGAGAATGGCTTAAGGGGAGTTAAGAGGATGGTTTAAGAGGATGCATCTCATGAACCCCGGGATATGGCTTAACAGGTCCTAAGAGGATCGCTTAAGGGGAATTATGAGAGTCCTTTAAGAGGATGGCTTAAGGGGATGTAAGAGGGCGGATTAAGGGGAGTTGATAAAATGACTCAAAGGGATGTAAGAGAGTGGATTAAGGGGATGTAAGAGGGTGGATTAAGGGGAGTTGATAGAATGGATTAAAGGGATGTAAGATAGTGGATTAAGGGGATGCATGTCATGAACCTTACGATATGGATTAATAGGCCCTAAGAGGATGGCTTAAGGGGAATTATGAGAGTGACTTAAGGAATGCAAGATTATGGATTACAGGGATGTAAGAGGATATGACTTAAGGGTCCTTTAAGAGGATGGCTTAAGGGGATGCAAGAGGGTGGATAAAGGGGAGTTGAGATAATGAATTTATACTATCAATTAAATGTATCTAGAACTATATATAGTTACCTATCTCTAGATTCGAATTCCATTGTAATATATGTGCATCTACTCTCTTGTTTGTAAAGCATCTAATTTTGGGAGACCTGAAACAAAAAATGATATAAAACTTTAATTAGGAACTGATTAAATACAAATATATATCAATTAACTATATAAACAACTAGATATACTTACCAATATTTATTTACCTTGTTGTACCATCTGCATCCTTTCTCTTTTTTAATGCATCTATGATTGTCTCATGATCATCCATTGAAAGTGTCCATAAAACTTTATTAGTAGGCCTCCCTTGATATCTAACTAGTTTTATATTGGTTTCCAAAATCAAATGTAAATAATGTATAATCTTCTTGTGTCTTTCATAATCTTCAAATGTAGGCAAGCCATTCTTTCTCATCAAATATTTTCTAAGCCAAGTGCCAACAACAACCACTAAACTAGTTGGATACTCAAATTTGTCATCATCCACTCTAGGATGTGCCAACTTATGTTTTCTCTCAACACATCTAGCCAACCAGTAATCTGTCTCCTCTTCATTCCCCTCAGGTGCAACAACAGCATACACATGTCCTGCAAAAATAAATACAAAATTCAATAAAAAATGACTTATATTTAATTCACATATAAACATGCATACATACAAAATTCAACTCAATAAATAATGTGCCTTCTTGTACAAGATCCAAAACATGATCATAATCATCTGATGCGAACACTTGATTATGTTCAATTATCGTTCCATGTTGGACATTTGTCGATGTAGCCATTAAGGGTCTTTGTTGTCATTTTTTGACCCATTCCATATTTTCACATGCCTCCCAATCACCTGCAATACAAAATTGACAAAAACATGTCAACTCCCTTGTCCATATTTTCCATGTGTTTGCATTTGAACTCTTAAACGAATGCCATTTTGTAGATCCATTAATTGTTTCACAATATTATCGAGAAAAAATATCATTTTCTTCAACTAACCAAAAAAAGCATCAAATTATTGAGCTCTCACTTGTTCTTGTAGATAATTTGGTATTGCACCAATCTACAATTGCACGTGCATCTCTAAATTTCATAGCATCCTCAAATTTTAGTTGCTCTCTAGCAAGAGCTCTTTTCACACATGCACCTGCTCCATGTTCTCCCTTACCATGACTAGCTTCAAAAAAACTCCATGTGTTAGATATTATTTTCCTTATGAACTCTACATAACCAATAAAACATTCTAGCATTTTTGAATTGACCCGTGCAATTATCTGACCATATGAGATGTTCTAGCATTTGAATTCCTCTCTCTTTAAAATTTTTATAAAATATATCAAAACAATATTGTACAAACTCAGATGAATGTAATCGATTATCACTTACATAAAAATGGTACTCTCTCAAAAAAAATCTATTATCTTCTGTACTATCTTTTGTATGTCTATAAACAATGTGAACAAATATAGCTACTTGCAGTGAATTATAATACTATGAATTTGTTCTTGTGGAGCAAGAGTATAATTTTCAGCAAAATCAACAACTGACAATATAGTTCCAATTGGGAATGTGTTTTTACATAAACAAAATTGATTATCAAGCCAATGAGCATTATGAGAGTGTTGAACATATTTAGGTACAAACTTATCTTTAAATTCATTAATAAAAGCATGCACACTAACTTTTTCCACAATTAGCTTAACATGTTTTCCAATTTTTCCATCTTTTAAAGAATACTCAACATTTTTAATTTTTTTTACATCCACTAATTATTGTCCAAATTCATCTAAACTACTTTCATGCATACATTCTCCTAATAATGAAAAGTTACCACATCTATCGCATTCTCCAAAAATGCATGCTTTTAAAAAAAATGAGTTTCCATTTAAAGACGGATCACAAAATAAACCTGCTATAAAAATTTGTATTCTTTCAGATGGCATATTAATGCCACAAATGTCCTACATAATTTGGTTAGCATGCAAAGTGCATCGTATATATCAAAATATATCACAATAATAATGAAATTGTACATGAGTCTTACAACAATAAGAGATTTGTTGCTTATTAATTCTAACATACCAAGGTTTACACTTTTTGAATGATCTTTGACTTATGTTAATATTCAATGGTAAGATTGAAGAATCTAAAAAAAATTATATAATTCAGTTTGAGTCACATCTAAGAGATGCTTTGGATGAGGTTCACAAATTTTGGAACCCACCCTTAATTTTAAGACGTCTCTAATGTTAGGTGATACTCTTGTATTATCATGCCAAAATTTATCAATTAAATATTTTATTTCATTAGTTAATTTCATATCTGATCTTGGGAGTCTACCACTAAAACTCCAACATTGATTAATAGAATCCTTTTCAATACTTTCTCTTTGTTTAGCAGCTCTTATCAAAGTTCTAGGATTTACTTTTACATATTTACTAATCTTACTTAATATTCTTTTAGTTGAAGTTGTTTTATCAACTAGAGTAGTTATTATTGCACGACGAGCCACATTCTTATCTTTCGATCGACTTTTCTTACCAATAACATCAATAGCATTAGCAACACTAGATATGACTTGTTCTACTAAATCATCTTTCTTTTTTTATTTTACAAAAACACCTAATTTTTTCATTACTTTTCTCATTTTCAACATTCTCATCAATTGCGCCATGAGTTGACATTGGAATCCTAATTTCTTTCTATAAAAAAAAAATTTATATATTTTATTTCCATAATTTTTAATTTGTCTAGAAGAAACTTTACCACGAAGGTTGTCTAGCACATCTGTTTCAATTGTAAAAAAAACATTTTCACCTTCATCCATAGAAGGAGTTTCATTTTCATTCACACAAGGGGTTTCATTTTCATTTTCAAATGTAAAAGGGATTCCATTATCATTTTCATCAATATGAAGGATTTCATTCTCATTTTCATCAATATTAGGGATTTCATTCTCATTTGCATTCTCATATGATATAATTTCATCATTTTTTTGTTTCTGCATTGTTTTAACCCTAATATTATTGATCTCATCAATGATGTATCCAGCTTCATCTAAACAAACAATATCAATATTATCAAAACTTGGGTTTGAACACATACCTAGATAGATTTTTTAAATAGGTGCATTTTCCATATCATTGGGAGGTGGATTTGAAGACATACCCGAAGTTGTTTGCATATCATTCAAAGTTGAGGATGAAGGCATAATTGGGTTTGTCTTCGTAATTGCATTTTCTTCCATATTCACCATCTCCACATTTACATCATTTACATTCATTTCATCATTCATGGCTTCCTCTTGAACATTCTTGGAACTAGATGCTTCCAAATCTTTCATTTGATAATCCTTTCTCTCCTTTCCCTTTGTATTTTTTCCTCCTTATCTTTATTTGCTTGAATTTCTTCGGGTGTCATTAACTTTCTACATCTTTTTTGTCTTTTTCTTATCACCCATGGTTACCAAACCCTTTTTGATAACAAAAAAAATAATTCAAAAAACCTATTTTCAAATTGCCACCTCCAAATATTCAAATTAAACTATGTATTATGAAGATCATTTTTTCTATAAACTCTGAAGTACAAAAACATCATGAGTACATCCAAAAAAATTCTTTTTCAAAATATTCTTCTAAAATGTTCTTCTACTTGATTCCACTTCAAAAAATTCAACTTGCACTTTGTCTCTTCCAACAATTTGAATAGAATATGCCCTACACGACAAATTTGCAATAAAAAATGAAGAAAATGACACTTTCAGACCGTACTACAGAAAAAGAATGTTGCAGAAAAATTATGTTTTACCAGTATTTTTTAAATTAGGGAAAAATGGTTATATTAGAAATGCGTACGCGTTATGTTCAAGGAATGCATACGCATTTCATAACACATACGTGTTGCCTTCACCCAACGAGTAAATAGATAACGCGTACACGTTTCATTTAAATAACGCGTACGCATTTTTGTAACGTGTACGCGTTATTTAAAAGTTGAATTCCAACACCACATCCAGCCTTGGTTTTAGACCTGGGAAAGGCTTGGCAATCCGAGCCTTAGCCTTTGACCTACAATTAAAAAATTAAGGAAAATTGAAGAAAAATGTCCAACTTTGATAACATGTCTAATGGACTTCTTTTCTTAATCAATCTATAAAATTAAAACCCTTTATAGAACACAATGTCTACTTTCCAAATATATAATTTTTACTAATATTAGATTATGTTTGCTATTTTTTAATTAATTTCTAAGAAAACTAGTCCTTAAACTTTAAATCTCAGAATTTTTTTGTTTTTTAATAACTTTTTTTTGGTTAAGTTTTTTGTAAAAAAAAGTTATATGGGATCAAACTTCAAACAATTCTCTACACAATGAAAAAAAAAGAGTCAAAAAATGTTTAGTTTAGGTCCAATTATGTTGTCCGTACACATTGCTTTTTAAAAACAACAATTAAGGCCAATATAAATTTAATAAAAAAAAACTTATTCAACCAAAAATTACAAAAAAAAATCCAGACCAAACTTCATGTTGTTAGCTCTCTTTTCCCAAAAGGAATTATAAAAATACTTTTATTTGGGTCAAAAAGTGTTGTTCGTACATGTGCTTGGTATTGTAAAAAAAATGGACTTTTAAAAATTGGTTTTTATAGATCCCTATCAAAATTTAATTTCTATAATTTGGGTATTTGAATAATTTACATATTTGGAAACTAGATTCAAAATGGTAAATTTCATATTAGTGACTTTTTTTAAGATTCATTGTGCAAGTGCCTCAAATTTTTAGTCCAAGTGTGACAAATTCTGAAAAATAGCAAAAATATTTCCACTTTTTGAGTTTTTTGTGTACCCAACTTCTTGCAGTAGCCCTTTAGGAGCTTTCAGGTGTTAAATCAGATAGACTGCCATTGTTGTTTTTCATTCATCTTCTTTCTTCTTCTTTTCGAAAGAAAACCACTATTTACTGTTTTTTAATTTACTTCTTTTTTTTGCAAGGTAAACCACCATTTGTTGGTTTTCAATTTACCTTGTTTATTCATGCCTTCTTCAAAGGTTCAAAGACCTTCTCTTGTGGAAGAGATGTCTTTAATGAGAAAATGTTTAATTTTTTGTTGTAGATCATCTAGAAATTCCTCATTTGTTGTTGGCTTATGATATGTCTTCAGTCAATGACCATTAACTAGCATAACTCTCTTTTCTCCACCAATCGATACCAATTGGACAACTCCATTTTCAAATACTTGATTTATCTCATAGGGTCCTAGCCATCTGGTATGGAATTTCCCTTTAAACTCTTCAAATCTGGAGTCAAATAATAATGCCCAATCTCCTTCTTTGAACTTTCTGGACACAATATGTTTATAGTGTCATTCCTTTGCTTTTGAATCACCTCTATATGCTGAAGTGCCTCCATTCTCATTTCAATAAGTCTATTGAGCTCAAAATTCTACTTTTCTCAGATTCAGGTAAATCAATTCCAATCTCTAGTGTTGTTTTCAATGTTCTTAATTCAAATTCTATTGGCATGACTAGTTTTTTTCCATATACAAGTTCATATGGAGAAAATCTAGTTTTTGTTTTCCATGTGGTATTATAGGCCCATACAACTTCATCCAATCTATCTACCTAGTTTGTTTTCGTCAATGAAACTATTTTTGTCAGGATATTCTCTAATTCTTGGTTAGTGACCTTCACTTGTCCATTCACCTGAGGATGATATGGCAAAGATTTTCTATGTGTCATTTGGTATCTCTGCAAAAAGGCTTCCATCATTACTAATACAAATTGTGGTCCTTCGTCTGAAACAATTTCTCCAGGTGCACCAAATCTCTGAAGAATTTTCTTGTATAGAAAATATGCAGCTTTATCTTCTTTTGTTGTTGGTAATGCTTTCACCTCATCCCATTTTGTTGCATAATCTATACAAACAAGTATGTAGTGTTGCCCTTTTGAAGGTGGATCTACTAGTCCCACAAAATTGATGCCCCATTTTGCAAATGGTTCCAAAGCTATTTGTGGTTGAAATGGCATCTCCATGGTTGGTGTGGGTCTTCCCATTCGTTGAAATTCATCACAGTGTTTGACAAAGAATGAAACATCCTTTTTCATTGATGGCCAAAAGTAGCCAACTCCTAAGATCTTGTGAACTATTCTCACCATCGAATAGTGTCCTCCTAGCTCAGGATGGTAGGCTTGTACTACATCATAGACATCTAACTCAGCTACACATCTTCGTAAAACATGGTCAAGGAACAATTTTAAAATAAAAGACCATTAATCCACTCAAATCTATAACTTTCAAAAATTAACCTCTTTTTGTTTATGACTGAAGTGACTTGGGCATTTCCCTGTTACAAGGTAATTTTCTAGATCAGAAAACCATGGTGGATGAATTGATATAGCAAATAGATTTGTATCTAGAAATGTATCATCCACTAGTTCTTGATTGTCCTATAAAACAATTCTGGAAAGAAATTCAGCAATAACATTGTCTTTTGCAGGCTTATCAATGATAGTTACATCAAATTCTTGTAATAATAGTAACCATCTGATAATGTTTCCACCTACTAAAACCTTGTTCATTAAGTATCTAATTTTAGCATGGTCTATATGTACGTAAACTTATAACCTATAATATATTGCTTGAATTTTTTAATTGCATATACTACAGCTAAAAATTCATTTTTTGTTCTTTTGTAATTTCTTTCAACAGGATTTAGGGTTTTGCTAACATAATAGATTACATGCGTGGCATCATTGTCATCTTTTTTTCTTACTACTACTCTAATAGCCAAATTGGATGCATCAGCATGTATGTGAAATGGTTCTCCCCAAACCGGTCCTTTGATAATTAGAGAAGTTGTTAAACCTATTTTAATTGTCTCAAAATATTTTTGACAATCTTCAATCCATACAAACTCCTCTTCTTTCTTGAGTAGTGTAAACAGTGATGCTACAATTTTACTAAATCCTTCTATAAATATTTTGTAATACCCAGTATTCCTAAGAAAACTTTGAACACTAGTTTGGTTCTTAGGGATCTTTATGTTTTGTATGACCTCAACTTTCTTGGGGTCAACCTTTATCCCCTCTTTTGAGATGTGATGTCCTAGAACAATGCCCTCTATCATCATAATGGAACTCTTTTCATGATTTAGTGATAATTTGTGATCCTTATAGCATTGTAAGACCTTTTCTAAGTTTTGTAGTGCCTCATCAAATGTTTTAGCATGGATTGTAAAGTCATCCATATAAATTTTGACACAGGAAGTGGTGAAATCTGCAAATATAGCGAATATTGCTCTTTGAAATGTGGTTGGTGCATTACATAGTCCAAATAGTAAGACTGTAAATGTGTATGTACTCCAAGGACAGGTAAAGGTATATTTTTCTTAATCTTCAGGGGCTACTTGGATTTGGTTATATCCACTAAAGCCATCAAGAAAAGAGAAGTAGTTGTTTCCTGCTAGGTTATCCAATACTTGGTCAATGAATGGCAATGGGAAATGGTCTTTCTTTGTGGCTTTATTCCATTCTCGGTAATATATGCACACACGCCATTTACCATTCTTCTTTGGACAATAACCAGTGGAGAAACCCACTGACTATAAGAGATTGGGTATATGAACCCTAGTTTGAGCAGCTTCTCTATTTATTTTTTAACAATGTCATGAAGAATAGGATTGATATGCTTTTGTCCTTGTCTGATTGGTCTTACGTCTTTTGTGTAAATGTGATGACTACAAATTGAAGGATGGATTCCTCTCATATCAGTATACTCCCAAGCAAATGCTTCAATCTATTTTTCTAAAGTTTCCTTCAATTCTTTTTCTTTCATTGGTGATAAAGATGAATTAATATTGAGAGGTTTATCTCCAACTACTATAATCTCTTTAGTGTCTATTTTGGAATCAATAGATTTTTCAACAAGTGTATTTGGAGGACAAGAGTGATGTTCATGTAATGTTGTTTGACAATTTCCTTTCTCAATTTCTGAAATAAACTCTTATTCTTCACATTCTTGAACATGTTCAACTACAATAACCATGGCTAACTCCACAATACCATCACCTTTTGATTCTAAATCTTCATCCACCCAAAGTTGAGTGTTTGGTTGAATTGATGGTTGTGCTAGTGGATAGAGTCACAATTCTTTCTTTTTTTGACCATTTGAGATGATCATGCTTCTAGATCTACAATCAATTAAGGCAACAACAATAGCCAACCATGGTCTGCCTAAGATGATTGGATATCCAGAATCTTTCTTTCTGGCTTTAAGAACCAAAAATTCAATTGGATAATCCCATGTGTCAATGGTAACCATGATCTCTTCTATAATACCTTCTATTTTTGTAGTAGATTGGTCAGCTAACTATAGATCAGTTGTTGTTGGCTGAATAGTTGTCATCCCTAGCATTTCAACTGTAACAAATGTGATAACATTTATGGCAGCTCCTAAATCAATTAGGACAGTGTTTACCTCTACTCCATTTATACTCATGGTTATTACAGGACTTCCATGATCATTATATTTCTAAGGAAGCAATCATCCTGATAATACATTAGTCAGTTTTGTCCCTGCTTGTATTTTGGGAGGTAGCCTCTTCTTTCTCCCTGGAGTTTTCATGCAGAGGGATTTTACTAACTGGTTTATCTCTGGTATGTCCTTAATCACTTGTAACAATGGTATTTCAATGTTTACTTTCTTCAACTCACGAAGAAGTTGAGAATCAATAGCATTCATGTAACTGGGTTGAGAGTTTTCTAAAGTGAGATTTTCTTCCTTCAATCTCTCAAGGTAAGTTTCTTGTTTGATGTTTTGTTCCTCTTCAAACTTCTATGTTTCTGCTAAAGTTTCAATTTCTTCCCCGCCTTCTTGAACTTTTTTTGATGGTTTAGATTAAAAATTTTGATTTCTCAGTTGAATATCATTAGCATCAATTATGTACAAATTAGGGGGATTTGCATCATTATGGGTATTTTTTGGATTTGTAATTGGTTGAGCTGGTAGCTGAGGATGATTCACTTGGTCATTAATTGTATTAGGAGCATTTATCACAAGAGTTGTTTGTCACCAGGGACATTTTTTCCCTTAATTTTTCCATGGTTGGAACTATGTTTGATTTTGTTTCCATGATGGTTGATTTGACTGCCATTGTGGTTGTTGATTAGCCTACCATTGTGACTGGTTCCATTGGGGATTCATCCATTTAGGTTGTCCCCAATATGTAGGTGGTGGTTGTGGTTGATATGGAGGGATCCATTAGTTTTGGTTTTTCCAAGGGTTTGGATTCCAGTTTTATGTAGAACCATACTGTCTTTGACTTGCATTATACCCTATGTTTTGAGGTCTTTGGCCAACATAATTAATCTCCTCTTCGACCACTAGTGGTTTCTTCAAATTTCTTTTTAACCTAGCCAAAATATTACAGGAACTTGTTGAGTGTGGTTTCTCACAAATCTCATAAACATCAACTTGATTCAATGGGCATTCTCTTAAATGGTGTTTCCCCCTACACTTGGAGCAAAAAATATACAATGGTTCAATGTTTTTCTTATCTCCTTGCATGTTGAGATGAAGAAGTAAATTAGTCTTCATGTTTGCTAATTCCTCCATTACTTCTGACACATTAGTGGTATAATAAGCCTTGTTTCTTCTAGAGTTTCTAGTCCCTACCCTATTTCTAGAGTAGTTTCTACATATCTCAACAATATCATCCAAGGAAAGCTTGTTAATGTCTCCCTTTCCCAATGATTCAAGGACTCTCTTGATTCGTCATCATTTCCTCTTAGGAAATTTTTTTTGCTAATTTCACCATCCAGCCCATTAGTACACCTCTAATGCATAAACTGGAACCTATCAGCATAGTCTTCTAAACTTTTTTCCCCCATTTTCCTTATTCAAAACAGTTCCTCCTTCCTATCCCTTACTCTACAGTAGTCTTAATACTTATCCAAGAATTCAGTCTCCATTTGTTGCCAAGTTGCAATTGTTCTAGCGCCTAAACCCATGAACCATCATAAAGTTGATTCTTTCAATGTAGAAGGAAACAATTTCAACTTCTGATTATCATTTGTGTAATCATAGATTTGGCACAAAAATTTGAACTCAAAAAGGAATTGATCAAGATCTTCGGATGTTATTCCTCTAAAGGTAGGCAAACCCGAGGGTGAGATATTCTTCATAGGAGGTTCGCCAATCTATCTTTCAAGATTGATAGGATAAGAGAATGTCATATTTGCTGGTGGATGTGAAAGTTGTTCACCCATTTCTTATTCATGAAATAGATCTCTATTCTCTTCTTGATTGTCTATCTGTTGTTCTTGATTATCTTCTTAATTTTTTGATTTGGTATTGTCGAATATCTTCCTAATCAAAATAAAGATTTCTTCAAAAATTAATGTTCTATGGAAGAAACCTCCCTAGATGGTCTCTATTTTGTCTCATCCATAACTCATGTCTATCTTCCTTATCAACACTAAGGCTTCACACTTAATATCCATATCTTTTAATCCCTGGCAACAACGCCAAAAATGATGGGCAAGGTCGTTGATGTCACAACTTGCATCATTTAGTCAATTCATTATTGAACCAAGTGTGTCTCAAAGCTATATCCGATAAGGATGTTGTCACAAAAATTTTGTGGGGTTTTACACTGTAAACAGTGACTTCAAGTGTCGATTTGGCTCCTTCAGGAGCTTTCAAGAGCTCTCAAGAGCTGAACTGCAGCAACTAATTCCTAAGGATTAATTCTATCTTATTTCCTAATTTAAAGTTTTTTTGACTCATTTCTAACTTCATTGGACTTGATTTAGACCAATTCATGCAAAAGACTAACATTTACTTTAATTCTTAATCTAAAGTACAAAATCCAAATTAATTCTACTTTGCTTCAAAAGAAATCTATCTTAATATTTGCTAGAAATTAAATGCTATTTTAAGAATAGAAATAAATTGCAAGGAAATGACAATTAATCTAGAAAACATAAATACTAATTTCCATGGATAGATTTCCAATAAACTTCAATTCCATCTTTCCATAAGTTCCCATCATTGCTTCTAACTAAACTCAACAAATAATTACCAAACTTAATTCATACAAACACCAACCAAATCTAATTAATTTAATAAAAATTACAACAAATCTAACAAACCATTCTAACCATGATGAACTAAACCTAAAAGTGATTTAAGCATAATTAACTATATAGATTTAACATCCAATAAACTGAAAATGATTCAACAACTTAGCATTCCAGAATTGACATCTAACACTTTAGATTTAATATTAATGAATAGAAATAACATAACCTAGTAAAATACCAACACAAGATCGATCCCTTTGGTTGAGCGGGCCTTGCTCTTCCTCAAGTAAGATCTCTTAACACAGTGATTCGAGTTAACTTCTTGCTTTAATTCAAATTGATCAAAGTGGGATGCAGAACAAAATATTGCCATCAATTACAAAAAAATTGATTGAAATTATCTAACTTCTATCTAAAACCGAAATATGGATATTTATAACCATATCCTTATTGAATTCACAACATGGTGTTTAACTACCAAGATTCAAGGCATCTAAACTAGAGATTAAAGAAGAAATTAAAACAAAACTAAAACAGGATTAAGAATAGACATAGAGAAATATGCCAGATCGACATTAGGAGTAGAAGTTCTAAAATCGACTATAAATGAATCAGATTTGGACTTGAGGATTCTCATCTAGCTGGGTTGATCAATGGCATGATTATCTTCCTTGATTAAATAGGGATTTTAACTTCATCATCAGTCTTTCAAATACCCTGAATAAAACCCTTAAGATAATAATTATGGCAGTAAAAGATTAACACTGCATAATTAACTCATTAATATCATCATAAAGCAACACATTTAACATAAAGCATTACATCAAATATATCTACCAAATTAGCCAAACATAAAGCAAGTAAATATATTAGTCTATAGTCTACCACCGGTCATGTTAATTAAAAAAAATAACAAGTCTTTTAAACATAAAATTATTTATATGAAAGCATCATTGAGCCTCTCATCAAGGTATAATGATTTAGGTATGATGTTCAATAATAGAGGCCCTTATATTAGCAGGTTGTACTAGTGGTTTAAAGGAAACAATCCTTCTTAAAGCACACTAACTCATAAGCAATGGGTCAATATCATGATCCAACTCTATGACTATGGTCATGCCTAGATGACTACTTTCACCATCATCAATATTAGTGGGGGTAGTGATAGTTAGAGCTAAGATGTTTGGATTTTATTCTCAATAGAAGTGTATATGATAGTATACTGTAGTGTAGGAAATTGTACGCCTTTATAATTTCACACTATGTTTAGGTCCTTTAATTTATTAAACAGAATTAAACTTCTAATTTTGTAAATTATGCATTCCAAAGCTTTATTTTCTCATTTTTTGAAAGGAGAACCAACATTTAATTAATGCATTTAATATTTTAAACGCCATGGAATATGAGTGTCCTAGACTTATAACCCAGGACACATTCTCCCATGGGTGAATGGGTCCCCTTTAAGTGCCATGACCCATTTTAAAATATGTTTTTGGTGGTATTTTAGTGATTCAAATTTCAATTGCAATTGTTACCTTTTAGAATCTAATTTTCACAAAAATAGATAAACACCTATAAATACATAATCTTTTTATCATTTGAAATATAACATGCATTATTGAACATTATCAAGACTTAATGAGAACAAATATTATTGTCAAGAGCATTCAAGAGTAGATTTATCAGTCATTTGTTCTAGCAATTCAATATCCTAACATCATGTTCAAGTCTATGTGTGTTCATGTCATCAAGTGTGAAGGCTAATATGCATTGTTGACCCTAAACCATCCAATCATTTCAAGTATCCAAATCCATCAAGAAAAGAAAGATCAAGTTCCTTGGAGTGATTTTTTTTTCTTTAGTCCTCTAAGGGAAGCCATTGAAGGGTGGTGAGTTGTAGCAAGTATTGTTCATTCATCATTTCCTTATTTGTCATTATATTTCTATCAAGTGTTAATTACCAAACTTGGGGTTTGAACAAGGAAAACTCCCATAGAAAACAAAATATTTTTTCCTCTTTTTGTATGTGCAGATTATAGGTTGAAGAAGGATTGAAAGATCATGAAGAAGTAATTTTGCATTATTGTATAAGTTATCATCATTATTTTCAAGCCATAGAAACTAGATTACAGAATTTATTTCTAACTTTTTGGTAGTGGGACCTGTGTCAAACCAAATCCAACATCTAGCATCATAGGACTATCGAAAGTTATTTTGAAGCCCTAGACTGAGACTCATTTTCCCAGGGACGAATGAGTCCCATTGTACTCAAAAAAAATTCTAGTGACAGATACATGTGTTCAAACCCTTCTTAGATCTATTTGCAAAGTTTTATAACAGTCTCTATATTTTTGGGAATCTGCATTTTATGTATTAGGTCTTATTGTTCATTTGGTTTGAACATTGCAAATCATTTTAGTTTTCTTTCAAATCTATCCTATTATCCTAAAGATAGAGATTTGGGTCTGATTGGCTCACCATTGAGGTTGAAATTCAATCATTACACCTTGTGATCTCTTTCTTAGTGAATTTTTTGGGAAAAGACACCTATTAAGATCCTTAAGGTTTTATAAACAACCCAACCATTAAAACATCCTTTTGGTGGAGGATCACTTTTCCCACCATTTCATAGACATCAATATTTTTAATGTATATATATGATGTACATGTCATTTTTTATAGACATGCATTTGTATACTGATGTACATTTTTTTTTTTGTATATAATTATTTATTATGAATTTACTATTGGATTTGTATAGATGGGATTGGCTAATGATGATTAGATGGAAAAAAATTACAATGTGATGTAATGCATGTTACATTATTTTTATGATGCTTGTGACTAATTAGAATTATTATATTGTATCATGATTTTTTTTATATGATGTGATGATAAAGAAATTATTATGGGTTAAATTATGTGAAGTAATATTTACCATGATCATAATTATTATGATCAAATGATGATAAATTCATGATTTTGATGATATGTAATATGATTTATGGTGATATTAATATTGGAAACTATAGGCACATGTGGGGAAATCATTAACGAAATTTTAAATGTGTTGACCAACTTCTCTAATCTAACATAAAATAGGATGCACCAAGATATAAAGAGCAAGGAAATATTTATTTTACATGTTAGAGGATTGACACACAAAAAAGTGGAACACAACTGAAACATCAAAAAAATAGGGTGAGTGTGGGTTGTTAAGCACAAAGGACCTATTTCTCTAATTTCATTCAAAATGCAAGCTATAATATGCAAATGAAGAACAATAATGAAATCTAACCCAAACAACAATCAAAAGGAAGTTCTAGAAAGCAGAAAATGTTGTGTACCTTTCACAAAAAGTGTTTTTTTAGTCCTCACTGAGAACTCATTCACCCTATGGAAAATGAGTCCTAGCTAGGGCTCTGAAAAATTAGTTTGTGGGTTTTGTTATGCCAATTCTGCACTCCCAGATTCTAGTTGTTCACTTTCAGAAAGCCAAAAATAAAACTTGTACATCAGTTTCCATGATTTGACAACTTTTTTTGCAACTTTCTTCAATTTTGTTCTCCAAATGATCTTCAACCTAAAACCTACAATCACATATCAAAGAGAGAGAAAATTTGTTTATTAGGGAATAGGGGTTTGCCTTGGTCAAACCCCATTTTGGTAATTAAACCTTATGATGAAACAATGAAACATGAAACCATGAAACATGAAGAGATGAAACAATGATACCTTATTTGAAACTTTGAATAACAAATCTAAAAACTAGCATGAAGTGGCCTCAGTGGATGTAGATATTGATCATGAAACTTTATGTGAAACAATGCCTTTGAATGTTTGATAGATCTTGAACACTGCATCACCACATTAACTCAAACAACATGCATGATGTAATACATCTTTGACATGACAATGGAATCTTGATTGCTACAATAACCTTCTATAAATCTACCCTTGAATTCCTTAGAAATGATCTTGATCACACTTGCTCATAAACATCCTAGAGTTCTCTTGAAAATCTTAGGTGAAACATAGTGTTCAACCTCTTATTTATACATATCTTAAGATTAATTCCTGAAATTCAAATATGACAAGCCAACATTGAGTTATAGATTTGAAATCATTAAAATACAACCAAAAACATATTTCAAAGAGGGGTCCTAGGTTTAAGTGAGGACCCATTCACCAAATGGCAAATTGATCCTAGGACACACATCTTCTAAATTTAAGTGTTGTGTAATGGCATTTATGAATTTTGGGTTTTCTCCCTCAGAATTTGCATTTAATTAGTTTTGTATTTGAATTAAAGGGGCCAATTAAGGTAAATTAACCTCAATCAATTAATAAAGCCCTAGATTAATGTGAAAGTGTAAAGTTACACCTTACATTATTAAAAACAAGTCACAATTAATTCCATTTTCTTTAAAAGGGCCCTGAACTTAATGTGAATATGAAAAACATATTACAACACTAAATTAATGCAGAATTAAGCTCATTTTATTAATAATTATTTTAAAATTAAGTGTGAAAAAGGGATACTTTTTCCTACACTACATTTTTCCACCACTTTAGTTAGAGTATGACCCCATGTCATACTCACACTAAAGTAGATATTCAAGACACTTATGTATGCAACAAGTAAAAAAAAGATAAAATGTTTATGACATAGAGAAGAATGTAGGTACATATAAAGGAATGCACAAAAAGAGATAGAGATACATCAAACACAACAATATGGGGGATCACATTACGCACATGCAATCACATAAAGAACATGAAAAAGAAAAAAAATGCAAAATACTAGTAACGCACATGCAAGTCAACCTATAGCAAGTCATTTGCAACCCAATCTTGATCAATATATGCAGAAGGTGGGAAACTAGCCAAAGGGACAACTACAAGTTCCAAAATAGGACACGCACCAAGTTCAACACATTTATTAGTAGAATTATCATTTAAGCTCATTGAAGAAGAGAACAATGAATCCAACTCATTATGCACTTGTTTATCAATCTTTGCAATTTCAATATCATCATCTAGATTTAATCACAATAGGAGTTTGAATAATAATGTATATAGAATGTTTTTCATGTTTATGTTGTTGCGAAGATATAGAATCATCATGCACCACTTTAGGAAAGATTGTATTTTGATCTTATGTGTTGCTCTTTTCTTCTTTAATTTGAAACATATGAGCAATAGCATGACGTCTACACCTGCACTCTCTAGCATTTCAATTTTATTTCAATTTTTTGTCAATTAGTGATTGTGTAGGAGTAGGTTTTTCAACCATAGATTTATTTTCTTCCCTTAGGGGAGGAATGAAAGGAACCATGGGAGATTGTTCAACCATTTTCTCTTTAGCTTTGTAAGCTTGTTTGACTTTAGGAAGCACAACGAGATTGCTTTGATTGTCTTCTAGTCTCTTGTAGGGAATGGTAGGAGGATTTTTCATAGGTTGTTCATGGATACTTGGAAGGGTTTTTTGTTCAATTATTGATTCATCAAGGATAGATGGCTCAATCACAAGTTGAGGCATATTTCTAAGGGATAATTCTACTATGTGCTTTTCCTTAAACTTTTGATATTCTTTGAAAAAGTATTCCTCATGAGTTCTAATAGGTTCAATAGGCTCAGTCCAAAAGAAATGCAATAAAAATTTCCCATGAGAAGACATGAGATTAAAGCCAGTATGATGTATGGTAAAATTTTATTTTCCAAAGAGAAATTTCAAACATTTATGCATGAATGATAGGATGGCATTCATGGAGAGAAGCCATGGATGGCCTAACTTTACACAAAATTGGTTTGACAATGGGATGATGGTGAATGTCACATTTAATGTTTTTGGTCCAACCTTTAAAGGGAGATTTATTAAGCCAATCATAGGAAAGCAAAACTATTATGTTTTTTGATCCATGATTTTGATATTTCATATGTATCTTGATAAATTTCATGCACATATAGGAATTCTTCAATGATCACGTTCTCTACACAAACGAGATTAATTAATATCTCATTGGTAGGCTTGTCATTGATTCTTCCAGCTATGTAATGAGAGCCATCGGGTGCATGTTTGATTATGTCATTTGGTGAGAAAGCAATATCAAGAGGCATTTTGGTTTGGTTATTACGAGGTTGAACTTCAATGATTCCAATCATTTGATCCAAAGCATTTTCCTCATTGTCATATTTTGTTTTTTCATCATTCATGTCAACATTCATCACATCATTCTTCATTTCACTAGCTTTGACAAATGAAATAGTGTGTTTCGGCATGGGATTGGTAAATATTTGCAAGTTTTGATTAGGAGAAGCTACAAACTTATTGCCTTGATCATTCACACCTCCAATTTGAAGTTGATTAGAATCATTGAATTCTTGCACAAGATTTTTAAGATGCTTACAATATTTTGTATCATGTGTCCATTTTGTTGGTGGAAATGGCAATAAGCATTTGATCTATAGTTTTTGGGTAATGGTTTATTAGGATCAAGAGCTCTGATAGGAGGTAAGGAAATCATATTATTGTTCATGAGTTGTAGAATGATATTATCAAGGGTGTCGAGTAGAGGGGTAAATTTTCTATTCCTCTCCCCAAAGGAAAAAGGATTTGTTGTCTTTATAGAAGCCACTTGGTTATCAGCTTGTTGATTTGGTTGATTGGAATTAAGTTGTAAAAATCCCCTATTGTATTTCTTGTAAGGTGGGTAGCTATTTTGAGGTGTAGATTCAGACTTTTTTAGGATGGATAGGGGAATTTTTCACATCACATAAGCCAAATTTTGATAATCACAAAGGGTTGTACATAACTATGAAGGATGGGAATTTCAACATCTCTAGTTTGGTTTGGATTTTTTTTTGTAAATTGGAAATAAATATTTTATTTAGGTTTGCGATTAGTTTTGGAAGGGATACCAAGTATTGCAAAAGTGTGTTAATGATGGGATCATTGTTGGTATTGTAAGATGGAGGGGAATAAGGTGGACTGGTGTATGTATTTGGAGGGAAAGTGAATTGTAAATTTGTGAGGGAGGATTGTTGAGGATATATTATATTTGAATGCACAAAGCTAGAAGGATTCCCTATGGAAATACCCAAGGAAGTGTTGATATTGCTAGTAGGTTGAATGGTTGTGGTAACTTGAGTACTAGTGTATGTAGGAATGTATATGGGTATTTTAGAACGAGGAATTAAAGCTCCACCTTGGCTTAAATGAGTATGCCCCAAATTTTGAGTACAACTAGTCATGGTAGGGATGGTGTTGTTAACATATTGCACATTGTTGTAGGAATGGAAGTCATGGGAAATGAAGTATGCATGTTATGATACATAGGGGGTTGATTACCAACACTATTAGAAAGAGAGTTAAAAAACCCAAGATCCACAGCGAATGGTGTATTGTAGGATGACATGAGTCTCAAACTATGTCTCACAATAGTATTTCTTATAGGACACCAAGTTATAAAGTTCATGCAAAATTTCACAAACTCAATGCCAACCCAAAATCGAAGGATGGTAAAATGCAATGCAATGTGTAAATGAAATTTTTCAAATTCTAAACAAGGTAATTTTCTTAGTACACTATGCAAAAACCTAAAAATGAAGTCTTGTAAATAAAATTTAGAAATCACATAATGCACTAAATTTACAAAATTAAGCTAGATGTGATGAAATTGATTAAATAGAAATTCTGCAAACAGTAACAAAAATCTAAAAGCAGCAAACAAAAATGAAAAATGAATATTTTAATGGCCATAAAATCAAAATATGACCTTATCAGGGACTCATTCGCCCTAGGGTGAATAGTTCCCAGATGAGGGTTTTGAAACAATTTTTTACATATTTTTTTAGTGACTTTCAGTAGTTTCTAGATTCTAGTTTGTTACACCAAGTTTTAGTTTGATTTTTTTTTTTTAAATTCTATGTGAAATGCAAGTACAATATGTGACAAAATGACAACCTAGAAAGACTAGTTTGATAAGCAATTTTTTGTTTCAATTTTCAAACACAAATTGATATGATGTAATACTAAGTAAATGATATGCAATATGACTAATATTTTTTTGTGTTTTTTAGATTTAAAGAATTCTAAAATATGTAATCCTAAACCCTTAAATGAAATACAAAGACAAGACACCCTAAATGACACCTAATTCAATGGAAAGAGATGCAAATGAATATAAGATTTAAATATAGGAAGAAATAGGACTTCAAAATAAAAATTCAATGATCAAACTCAGGTTCACCAAAATGAAACATTAGAAAAATAGGGTGAGTGTGGGTTGTGAAGCACAAAGGAACTATTTCTCTAATTTTATTTGAAATGAAAGCTATAATATGAAAATGAAAAACTACTATCAAATCTAACCCAAATAACAGTCAAAAGGTAGCTCTAGAAAGGGGAAAATGTTGTGTAGCTTTCGCCAAAAGTGTTTTTCAGTCCTCACTGAGGACACATTCACCCTATGGTGAATGTGTCCTAGCTAGGTCTCTGGAAAATCATTTTTTGGGTTTTGTTCTTCCAAGTATGCACTCCCATGTTCTATTTGTTCACTATTGAAAAGCCAAAAATAGAACTTGTATATCAATTTCCATGATATGACAACTTTTCTTGCAAATTTGAAAACTTTGCAACTTTCTTCATTTTCTCTCTCTACATGATCTTCAACCTACAACCTACAATCACACATCAAAGGGAGAAAAATGTCATTTGTTAGGGAATAGTAAAACCCCATTTTGGTAATTAAACCTTATGATGAAACAATGAAACATCAAGAGATGAAACAGTGATACCTTATTTGAAACTTTGAATAACAAATTTGCAAACTAGCATGAAGTGGCCTCAATGCATGTAGATCTTGATCATGAAACCTAATGTGAAACAATACCTTTGAATGCTTGATAGATATTTAACACTACATCACCACATTAGCTCAAACAACATGCATGATGCAATACATCTTTGACATGACAATGGAATCTTGATTGCTACAATAACCTTCTATAAATATACCCTTGAATGCCTTAGAAATTCTCTTGATCACACTTTCTCATAAAATTTCTAGAATGCTTGAAGATTTGAAATTGCTAGCTTGAAATCTTAGGTGAAACATAGTGAAATAACCTTGTATTTATACATATCTTAAGATTAATTCTCGAAATTCAAATATTACAAGATGACATTGAATTATACATTTGAAATCATTAAAACACCACCAAAAACATGTTTCAAAGAGGGGTCCTAGGTCTAAGTGAGGGTGCATTCACCATAGGGTGAATGGGTCCTAGGCCACTTACCTAGGACACGCATCAGTAAATTTTAAACATTATGTAAAATCAAGGTGATAGGTCTAAGTGAGGACCCATTCACCCTATGGAAAATGGGTTGTAGGTCACTTACCTAGGACACACATCTTCAAAAGTTAAGTGTTGTGTAATGGAATTTATGAATTTCAAGTTTTAACCATCAAATTTTGTATTTAATTAGGTTTGAATGTTTATTAAAGGGGCCAATTAAGTAAAATTAACCTCAATAAATTAATAAAGCCCTAGATTAATGTGAAAGTGTAAAGGTACACCTTACAACATTAAAAAAAAGGCACAATTAAGTACATTTTATTTACAAGGGCCCTAAAATTAATGTGAATATGAAAAAATTATTGCAACACTAAGTTAAAGCAGAATTAAGCTTATTTTATTATTAATTATTCCCAAATTAAGTGTGAAAAAGGGGTACTTTTTCCTAAACTACAACAATAAACCAAAAGGTCACAACTTGAAAAAGGAACATAATCAAAACGTGATGTCCCAATGAACATATCCTCAATACATTACATCATATAATGGACCCATGGTGACCTTCATGAAGTATGTAGGTGGGACAACACACCAACTGACAAAGTGACACCAAAATTATCAAATTAGGAAATGACAAATAGGATGAAACCTAGACATGTTAAAGTGTTTCCTCCTGAGAAGAAAAGGAAAAATATGTTGTGTACCCATGATAATTATGATGATAACCATTTTTTGAGTTGGGATACTATCCTAAGGATGAGGGAGCAAGTTATGTAAGGATTCCAAGTTTTGGGTACTATTGTTCATATGAAGCCTAGAATCAATTTGATTGTTCTAGAAATTATGTTCTAGTAGTGTTCATTTCATTATTCTAAAAGGTGTTGATGGGGAATGGTTTAAGCATGTTTCTCAAAGCATAGATCAATTTTTTTCCTCAATCCATTGTCAAAATCAAAAGTAAAACAGAGATATATGGGGGATATGAATGAGTTGGATGGTACAAATGGTTACCCTTGGTGTGAAGATAACTTTATATATAATAGGTAGTTTCTTATTTTCACATGATGCCTATAAGAAGGTTTTTATCATGGTGTTTTACAAAGGAACAATAATATAAACCTATCACTAAGATACAACATGATATAATGGCCCATGGTGGCCTTGATGAAGTATTTGGGAGGGATGACACACCAAATGATAGAGTGAGGCCAAAACTATCAACTTCAATAAATGAAAAATAGGAAAAAAGGAACATGTTATAGTGTTTCATCTTGATAATAAAAGGAAAATATGGTTTATAGTACCATGATAATGATGATGATAACCAAAATTTTCAAGCCAAGATATTCTCCCAAGGATGAGGGAAGGGATTATGAAAGGAGTGTAGCTTTTATGTATTATAGTTTGTATAAAGCCTATAATAAATTTGATTGTTGAGGAAAATATGTTGTAGTAGTTCTCATTTCATTGTGCTAAAAGGTATTGGGAGGGTGACCTCTGAGAATGATTCCCAAAGTATAGATCAATTTCTTGCCCCAATCTATAGTCAAAATCATAAGGAAAAGGGATAAAGATGGGAGATATGAATGATTGAGATAGTACAAAGGGTGTCCCTTGTGAAGATAAATTTATATATAATAGGTACTTATTTATACAAACATGATGCCTATAAAAAGGTTTTTATCATGGTTATTTGTTAAGGGGCCATAACATGGTTTTCACCAATGGGTAATTTTTCTCTTTTCCTTTTTTTCTTAATTTTTAATTTTTAATTTTTTTATTATGCGGAAGTGCTCAAAGTGCATAATGTATAGAGTATCTTCTAGTTCCTAAACATAAGTTATAGCTATCTTGTAATCTCAATATCCATATTTAGCCATGATCACATAAACACCTAAATAATTTAGTTCAAGCTTGCTTTTCTTTTCTCTAACACGATTCATGTTTTTTTCTATTTTTACCTCAAGGAAAAGATCACTAACTAGATATTCTCTAGCTTTATGTTTTAATTGTAGCCTCTTTGAAGGTGATCCTATTATTCTCTTAAATGGTTGAATTCATTGATTTTGTGTTCATCTTGGATCTCCAACTCATATAGTCATGAAATGTGATACTCATAATCAATTAGGCTCTCTATAGTGATCCTTAGTGATGATAACTCAACCTAAATTACTAGAACTACTTTAGTTCTAAATACTAAGGAATTTTAAGTGTCTCTTGTGGGGGTATAGATTCTTGTACGTTAGGATCATAGGTTGAGGTAAATTTGGAGGTATAGATGATGGCCAACATCATTGATGATATTTTTAAGGATTTTTATGAGGGTTTTGTTGAACATCTAAAATATTGAGAGGGGAGGTGAATCAATATTCACTGAAATTCATTCACTTTATCAACTTAAGCATTTATCCAAATCATCATATTGAACTTGCAGTAAATGAAAGGAACATATAAAGCATTCATCACAACAAAGAATACATGAACACCATACTTATGCGTAGAAAACTCTTGAAAATGAAAAACCAAGGTGAGGATTAGCTCATAATATATATCATAACCGGTTACAATATTGATATAGAAAGGTGGACTCGTTGTCAAGGACTCACTATCCAAAAAGAGAGAATGGATCATTATCCATGGATCACTACCTAGAATAGAAAAATATAGAAGAAAGGGTGGATCACCACCAAAATCAATTTCTAATGTTGTATTAATAACATGTTGAAAATATAATTTGACTTAATCTTTGAATACTAACATAACACACTTCATACTTCACAAAAAAACCTTTCACACTTCACACTACATTAGATCTCGCACACACACTCTACACTCATAGATACATCTCATCTCATCCTTCGTACAATGAATTAACCATGCATATATATTGAAATCCAACCAAAATATCAATTAAGTTGGCCTAACTAAATGAAACGTGCACCACATAGCCTGTCGGGTTAAAAATTTAACACACACACTTTGTGAAAAAAAAAGCAAGTATAACATTAAAATAGGTCATCTTGACCCATAATCACTCCCATAAATTGGATCCTTACATACTCAAACTTTGAACGACCCCAAAACCTTTAATTCAACACCATATAGCAAAACTAGTAAAGCCATAACTTAATAAACCAACTATTCATTCACAACTCGGCACACAAACTACCAAAACACTTTTCACTTGGAGAACGCATACTTCTAACACTTGTAAACACTTACTTGAAACCGTATAGCAAAATATTCATTTGTGGTGGAATTTGGAGCATTCCAACATACACTTTGTACCAATAACACTACCATTACAGAGTTGATACTTTGTCAATATTATATTCAATTGTGAAAGACATAAAACTTTGAATATTTAGATTTAAACACCCCCAATATGCACCAATATTTCCTCAAAACTACTTGGAAATATTCTACATAGGATAGCAATCGGCCCACAAAACTGGTTCAATATAACACTGAACTATACACCGAGACTCAAGAAAAATCTACAAAACACTTAGTCTTCACCAGACCAATACTTCTACATTTCTACCATGGATTTCCATCAATGACAACAACATACATTTTCACACTCATCAATCTCCATCCATACATCATCATGCTCATGTTTTCAAAAATCTCGCTTAACAACTCAAGTCTCCAACAATCTCCCCATTTGTCATTGATGGCGACATGCTCTCATTCTCCAAAACTAATCTCCCCCTTTGACATCAAGGGAAAAGGGATCACTATGCATTCATACATACTCCCCTTGATAAATATATGCATACATGAGAGTAACTCCCCCTTACTTCTTCTCTCCTATACACAATAAACATCTCCAACAATTTCATCAAAGTGGCTCAACTAACAATATTATCTGGAATCAAAAATGACCAAAATTATACTGCAACATCATCAACTACTTCCGCATATACATTGAAATCAGAAACTTACATAAACAAAATAGAAATGTACACCTTCAACCAGTAGAAGGTAAAATACCCTTTTAAGACACCTTCAGTTTGGTGAGGTGTGCCTCCCAGTCCTTCTTTCCTATCTTGCAATCCTTCTTAGTGAAGGAAATAATACTACACTAACTCTCCAATTAAGTATAGAGGTTTTCTCCTTCATTTGGGGAACTAGGAACCAAATTATTTTGTGTCACCTTTGCATTCTCTAATACTCTAGTTAATGTTGATTTATTACACTTTCCAAATCTCTAAGCTAGTTGTACTGCATAATGATCTTTTCTTTATGTTCTTGCAATAGGAAGAGCTGACCATACATATTGTAAATTTATATCCTTGTTGCACCATTTGCACCATTAGCTAGATCATAAGCATTGAAGGCTTGAGCTATTTGTGACTCAATTGAGTCTATTTGATCTTTTTTTCTCCTTGTGGAATTATGCCATTTCAAGAAAAACTGAAACAAAAATTTTGCTTCTTCCAAGCATTTGTGAACATATTTTAAGTTTCCTTGCAACTTTCCATGTGCAACACTACATTCATCAAAAATATTTCTCAATCTCTTATCATTGACCTTATTTTCCATTTCCTTTTCCAATTTCTCTTCCAAAGAAATAGAATATTCCTTAAATAAATCCAACAATAACTTCAAATTTTGTACACCTGAGAGGGAATTATCTATAGTTGCACTGGGAATACCTTCTCACAAGTAATTTCTTCCTCAATCAACTCTACACTATTTTGATGTGTTTGTAATATTTCCTTCCTTGTGGAGGCATGAAAAGCATCACCAATCTATAACTTGTGCAAGGGGAAAATCTTGTTCATATCTACCTAACCTTGTCGCATTGGAATCTACAGGAGTTGTGCAAATACCATCGGTTCAAATTGTAACTTCATATCCAATAGATCCTTCAATGAGTTTCCAGAGGTTCCAAAGGATACACAAACAGTTTTATCATTTTCTCCTTCCTTCTTCTCACTCTTCTCTATCTCACCACTAATATAACATGATTTAACAAACTTCTCACCATTTGGAGGAGGTAGGTTTTCATCCTTTTGTGTGTTTGTCTTCTTTGGGACTTCTTGTTTGTCTTATTCTTTCTTGTCATTATCTTCCTTCATATCCAGAGGGGGAAAATTTTGATCATTTTGATCTTTCTCTTTTTTCAATACATTTTGTTTATCACCTTCCTTTTCTTTTTCGCAAACATTATCCACATCCGAAGGGGTATCATTTGTTACCATATCTTCTTGGCCATCCTCATGCTCAAGTACATGCTCATGTTGCTCAATATCAAGTTCATTGCTTTATTTAATAGATGAATCATTCTACATTTGACCTTCACAAGAAAAAAGAAAATCACACCATGAAACATGTAGAATAATATCATTGATGTATGCCCCCACTTTAAATCGGTTGTGAACATCATTGTTGTGAGCAATTGCTTTAAAGTAGCCAATTTTTACTCCTAAGACATGAGAGCTTCCTCGAAAAGTCCCTATGCCAAGTCATATATTTTTGAAATAAAGTTATGTCATGAAAAAGGAGGGAAGGGTTTCCCCCAAAAATACATAAGGGATCTATGGATTTGGGGCCAGTATGTCTTTGCTACAATGTTGTTATAGAGCTCAGAAATGTCATTATTCCCCAAAAACTCATAGAACTAGAAGAATAACACAAAAAGAGAAAAAACAAAGAAAAACATTTTAGGCCAACATGGAAGAGACTTAAATATCTCAACTCCTCGCATCATCCCCAAAAGGAAAACATCAGACAAATAAAAAAAAGAAAATCTTTATGACAAAGAAAAATGTAGGTACATATAAAGGAATGCACAAATAGAGATAGAGATACTTTAAACTGAACAATATTTGGGATCACATTACGCACATGCAATAAAATAATGAACATGAAAAAGAAAACAATTCAAAATACTATTAAGGAACATGCAATTCAACCTATAGCAAGTTGTTTGCATCCCAATCTCGATCAATATATGCAAAAGGTGGGAAACTAGCCATAGGGACAACTACAAGTTCCAAACTAGGACACACACCAAGTTCAACACTTTTATTGGTAGAATTGTCATTTAAGCTCATCGAAGAAGAGAATAATGAATTCAACTAATTATGCACTTTTTCATCAATATTTGCAATTTCAATATCATCATCTAAATTAATCACAACAAGAGGTCGAATGATAATTTCTATAGAATTTTTTTCATGTTTATGATGCAGTGAAGATAGAGAATCATCATGCATCGCTTAAGGAAAGTTTTTATTTTTATTTTATGTGTTGCTCTTTTCTTCTTTAGTTTGTAACATATGAGAAATAGCATGATGTCCACGCCTACACTCTCTAGCATCTCAATTTCATTTCAATCTCTTTTCAATTAGTGAATGTGTAGGAGAATTTTTGTCAACCATACATTTATTTTCTTCCCTTAGTGGGGGAATGAAAGGAACCATGGGAGATTGTTCAACCATTTTCTCTTTAGCTTTGTAAGCTTCTTTGACTTTAGTAGGCACAACAATATTTCTTTGATTGTCTTTTGGTCTCTTGTAGGACATGGTAGGAGGATTTTTCATAGATTTTTCTTGGATATTTGGAAGGGTTTTTTTGTTCAATTATTGATTCATCAAGGATAGATGGCTCAATCATGAGTTGAGGCATATTTCTAAGGGATAATTCTACTATGTTCTTTTCCTTAAAGTTTTGATAGCCTTTGAAAATTTAGTCCTCACAAGGTCTAATAGGTTCAATAGGCTCAGTCCAAAAGAAATCCAATAAAAAGTTCCCACGAGAATACATGAGATTAAAGCCACAATGATGTATGTAAATATTTAATCTCTAAAGGGAAACTTCAAACATTTATGCATGACTAACATGATGGCATTCTTGGAGAGAAGCCATGGATAACCTAACTTCACAAAAAATTGGTCTGATGACGGGATCATGGTGAATGTGACATTTAATGTTTTCGGTCCAACCTTTAGAGGGAGATTTATTAAGCCAATCATAGGGAAAGCAGAACCATTATGTGTTTTGATCCATGTTTTTGATATTTAATATGTATCTTGATAAATTTCATGCACAAATAGGAATTCTTCAGTGATCACGTTCTCTACATAGACGAGATCAATTAATATCACATTGGTAGGCTTGTCATTGATTCTTTCAACTATGTAAAGAGGGCCATCGGGTGCATGTTTGATTATATCATTTGGTGAGAAAGAAATATCAAGGGGAATTTTGGTTTGGCCCTTACGATGTTGAACTTCAATGATTCCAATCATTTGATCCAAAGTATTTTCCTCATTGTCATCTTTTGTGTTTTCATCATTCATGTCAACATTCATCACAACATTCTTTGTTTCACTAGCTTTGAAAAATGAAATAATGTGTTTCAGCATGGGATTGGTAAAGATTTGAAAGCTTTGATTAGGAGAAGCTACAAACTTATTACCTTGATCATTCACACCTCTAGTTTGAAGTTGATTATAATAAATGAGTTCTTGCACAATATTTTTAAGACACTTACAATATTTTGTATCATGTGTCCATTTTGTTGGTGGAAATGGCAATAAGCATTTGATTTATATTTTAAGGGTAATAGTTTATTCAGATCAAGAGCTTTGACAGGAGGTAAGGAAATCATATTCTTGTTCACGAGCTATAGAATGATATTATGAAGGGTGTCGGGTAGAGGGGTAAATATTCTATTCCTATCCCCAAAGGAAGAAGGATTTTTTGTCTTTATAGAATCCACTTGGTTATCAGCTTGTTGATTTGGTTGAGTTGAATTAAGTTGTAAAAATCCCCTATTCTATTTCCTGTAAGGTGGGTAACTATTTTTAGGTGTCGATTCATACTTTTCAAGATGGCTAGGGGAATTTTTCGCATCACGAACATAAGCCATTTTTTGATAATCACAAAGGGTTGTACATAATTGTGAAGGATGGGAATTTCAACATCTCTAGTTTGGTTTGGATTTCTTTTTGTAAATTAGAAATAAATATTTGTTGAAGGTCGACATCAAGAATCTTAATGTTTATTTGTGAATAAAGCATTTGATATCACATTATGAAATTAGTAAATTTCTCATCATCCTTTTGTTCACATGCCATCAAATCAGTTAGGGTCATCTTGGGACCAAAGTGAATGTGGAAGTGGTTGTAAAAGCAATAAATAAGCTCATTGAATGAACCAATTGAATTGTTCAATTAGGGGAAAAACCACTCTAAGGAAATATCCTTCAAGGATATAGGGAAGAGTTTAGCCAAAAGCTTATCATCAAAGATGAAATCACTACATAGGACCTTGTGTAAGTGGAAACATGGCTAATAGGATCTCCTTTCCCATCATATTTCTTGAATCTAGGAACTTGTATACCTTGTGGAATTTGTGTTCTCAATATCTCCAAGGATAGTGGGCTGGTTTTGATGTATTTTGAAGGTTGGAAATTGTTGTTTTGATTTAGGTTTTCAATTAGTTTTTGAAGGGATACCATGTTTTGCAAAAGTATGTTAATGATGGGATCATTATTGGTATTGTAAGATGGAGGGGAATAAGGTGAAGTGGTGTATGTATGTGGAGGGAAAGTGAATTATAAATTGTGAGGGAGGATGGTTGAGGAGATATTGTATTTGAATGAACAAAGCTAGAAGGATTCCCTATGGAAATACCTAAGGAAGTGCTGACATTGCCAATAGGTTGAATGGTTGTGGTAACTTGAGTACTAGTGTATGTGGGAAGGGATATGGGTATTGTCAGAGGAGTTAAAGTTCCACCTTGGATTAAATGAGTATGCCCCAAAGCTTGAGTACTATTCATGGTAGGGATGTTGTTGTTAACATATTGCACATTGGTTGTAGGAAGGGAAGTCATGGGAAATGAAGTATGCATGCTATGATCCATAGGGGGTTGATTACCAACACTATTAGAAAGAGAGTTAAAAAAACCCAAGATCCATGACGAATGGTGTATTGTAGGATGACATGAGTATTGAACTATATTTCACAACTGTATTTCTTATAGGACACCAAGTTGTCAAGTTCATGCAAAATTTTAAAACTCAATTCCAACCCAAAATCAAAAGAGGGTAAAATGTAATGCAATGTGTAAATGAAATTTTCAAATTCTAAATAATGTAATTATCTTATTACATTATGAGAAAACCTGAAAATGAAGTCTTGTAAATGCAATTTTGAAATCACATAATGCACTAAATTTACCAAATTAAGCGAGATGTGATGAAATTGATTAAATAGAAATTCTACAAACAGTAACAAAAATTTGAAAGTAGCAAACAAAAATGCAAAAATGAATATTTTAATGGCCATAAAATCAAAATATGACTTGATCAGGGACTCATTTGCCCTAGGGTGAATAGGTCATAGATGAGGGTTTTGAATAAATTTTTTATATATTTTTGAGTGATTTTTAGTAGTTTCCAGATTCTGGTTTGTTACATCAAGTTTTAGTTTGATTTTTTTGTGAAATTCTATGTGAAATGCAAGTGCAAAATGTGACAAAATGACAACCTAGAAAGGCTAGTTTGATATGCAATTTTTTGTTTCAATTTTTAAATGAAAATTGATATGATGTAATGTTATGTAAATGATATGCAATATGACCAATATTTTTTTTGTATTTTTCAGATTTAAAGAATGCCAAAATATGCAATCCTAAACCCTTGAATGAAATACAAAGACAAGACACCCTAAATGAGACCTAATTCAATGCAAAGAGATGTAAATGAATATAAGATCTAAATATAGGAAGAAAGAGAACTCCAAAATAAAAATTCAATGATCAAACTCAGGTTCACCAAAATGAAACATTAGAAAAATAGGGTGAGTGTGGGTTGTGAAGTACAAAGGACCTATTTCTCTAATTTTATTCAACATGAATGCTATAACATGCAAATGAAGAACAGTAATCAAATCTAACACAAAAAACAGTGAAAAGGCAACTCTAGAAAGGGGAAAATATTGTGTAGCTTTCACCAAAAGTGTTTTTTCAGCCCTCACTGAGGACTCATTCGCCCTATGGTGAATGGGTCTTGGCTAGGGCTCTAAAAAATCAATTTCTGGGTTTTGTTCTTCCAAGTATGCACTCCAAGTTTCTATTTTTTCACTATTGAAAAGATAGAAATAAAACTTGTAGATCAATTTCAATTATTTGAGTACATTTCTTGCAACTTTCACAACTTTGCAACTTTCTTCATTTTTTCTCTCTAAATGATCTTCAACCTAAAACCTGCAATCACACATCAAAGAGAAAAAAAAAAATTGTTAGGGAATAGGGGTTTGCCTTGGTAAAACCCCATTTTGGTAATTCAACCATTTGATGAAATAATGAAACATGAAGAGATGAAACAATGATACCTTATTTGAAACCTTGAATAAAAAATCTGCAAACTAGCATGAAGTGGCCTCAATGGATGTACATCTTGATCATGAAACTTGATGTGAAACAATGCCTTTGAATGCTTGATATCTATCTTGAACACTACATCACCGTAATAGCTCAAACAACATGCATGATGCAATACATCTTTGACATGATAATGGAATCTTGATTGCTACAATAACCTTCTATAAATTTACCCTTGAATGCCTTAGAAATTCTCTTGATCACACTTTCTCATAAACTTTCTAGAATGCTTGAAGACTTGAAATTGCTAGCTTGAAATCTTAGGTGAAACATAGTGAAATAACCTTGTATTTATACATATCTTAAGATTAATTCTCAAAATTAAAATATCACAAGATGACATTGAATTATAGATTTGAAATCATTAAAATACCACCAAAAACATATTTCAAAGAGGGATCCTAGATCTAAGTGAGGGCCCATTCACCATAGGGTGAATGGGTCCTAGGCCACTTACCTAGGACACATGTCGGTAAATGTTAAACATTATGTAAAACCAGGGTGATAGGTCTAAGTGAGAACCCATTTACCCTATGGAAAATGGGTCGTAGGTCACTTACCTAGGACACACATCTTCAAAAGTTAAGTGTTGTGTAATGGAATTTATGAATTTCAGGTTTTATCATTTAGAATTTGTATTTAATTAGGCTTAGATGTTTATTAAAGGGGCCAATTAAGAAAAATTAACCTCAATCAGTTAATAAATCCCTAGAGATTAATGTGAAAGTGTAAATGTACACCTTACAACATTAAAACCAAGGCACAATTAATTCCATTTTATTTAAAAGGGCCCTAAACTTAATGTGAATATGAAAAAAATATTGCAACACTAAACTAAGGTATAATTAAGCTCATTTTACTATTAATTATTCCCAAATTAAGTGTGAAAAAGGGGTACTTTTTCCTACACTACAACAACAAACCAAAAGGTCACAACTTGAAAAAGGAACATAATCAAAATGTGATGTCCAAATGAACATATCCTCAATACATTACATCATATAATGGACCATGGTGACCTTCATGAAGTATGTAGTTGGGATAACACACCAAAAGACAAAGTGACACCAAAATTATCAACTTTGAGAAATCACAAATAGGATGAAACCTAGACACGTTAAGTGTTTCCTCTTGAGAAGAAAAGGAACAATATGTTGTTTACCCATCATAATTATGATGATAACCAATTTTTTGAGTTGGGATACTATCCTAAGGATGAGGGAACAAGTTATGTAAGGATTTCAGGTTTTGGGTACTATTGTTCATATGAAGCCTAGAATCAATTTGATTGTTCTAGAAATTATGTTCTAGTAGTGTTCATTTCATTATTCTAAAAGGTGTTGATGGGGAATGGTTTAAGCATGTTTCTCAAAGCATAGATCATTTTTTTTCCTCAATCCATTGTCAAAATCAAAAGTAAAATGGAGATATATGGGGATATGAATAAGTTGGATGGTACAAATGGTTACCCTTGGTGTGAAGATAACTTTATATATAATAGGTACTTGGTTTTTTTCACATGATGCCTATAAGAAGATTTTCATAATGTTTTTTACAAAGTAACAATAATATAAACCTATTGCTAAGACACAACATGATATAATGGCCCATGGTGGCCTTGATGAAGTATTTGGGAGGGATGACACACCAAATGATAGAGTGAGGCCAAAACTATCAACTTCAATAAATGAAAAATAGGAAAAAAGGAACATGTTATAGTGTTTCCTCTTGATAATAAAAGGAAAATATGGTTTATAGTACCATGATAATGATGATGATAACCAATTTTTTCAAGCCAAGATATTCTCCCAAGGATGAGGGAAGATATTATGAAAGGAATGTAAGTTTTTTTTATTATAGTTTGTATAAAGCCTATAATAAATTTGATTGTTTAGAAAATTATGTTGTAGTTGTTCTCATTTCATTATGCTAAAATTTATTGGGAGGGTGACCTCTAAGAATGATTCCCAATGTATAGATCAATTTCTTGCCCCAATACATAGTCAAAATCATAATGCAAAGGGATAAAGATGGGAGATATGAATGATTGAGATAGTACAGATGGTGTCCCTTCGTGTGAAGATAAATTTATATATAATAGGTACTTATTTATACAAATTTGGTTCCTATAAAAAGGATTTTATCATGGTTCTTTGTTAGGGGGCCATAACATGGTTTTCACTAATTGGTAATTTTTCTCTTTTTCTTTTTTTCTTAATTTTAAATTTTAAATTTTTTCATTATGCATGGAAGTGCATGAAGTGCATAATGTATAGAGTATCTTCTAGTTCATAATCATAAGTTATAGATATCCGATAAGCTCAATATCCATATAATTTATCCACGATCACATAAAGACCTAAATAATTCAGTTCAAACTTGTTTTTCTTTTCTCTATCGCGATTGATGTTTTTTCTATTTTTACCTCAAGGAAAAGATCACTAACTAAAAATTCTCTAGATTTGATGTTTTAATTGTAGCTTCTTCGAAGGTGGTCTTATTATTCTCTCAAATGGTTGAATTCATTGATTTTGTGTTCATTTTGGATCTCCAACTCATATAGTCATGAAATGTGATACTCGTAATCATCAATTAGGGGTATCATTGGTTACCATGTCATGAAATGTTTATTGCCTTCCTTTTCTTTTTCAAAAAAAATATCCACATTTGAAGGCGTATCATTTGTTACCATGTCTTCTTGGCCATCCTCATGCTCAAGTACATGCTCATGTTGTTCAGTATCAGGTTCATTGCTTTATGGAATAAATGAATCATTATGCATTTGACCTTCACAAGAAAAAAGGAAATCACACCATGAAACATGTAGAAAGATATCATCGATGTATGCCCCCACTTTGAAGCGGTTACTAACACCATTGTTGTGAGAAATTGCTTTAAAGTAGCCAATTTTTACTACCAAGACATGAGAGCTTCCTCGAAAAGTCCCTATGCCAAGTCATATATTTCTGAAATAAAGTTATGTCATGAAAAAGGATGGAGTGATTGCCCCCAAAAATATATAAGGGATCTATGGATTTGGGGTCAATATGTCTTTGCTACAATGTTGTTATAGAGCTCAGAAATATCAGTATTCCCTAAATACTCATAGAACTAGAAGAATGACACAAAAAGAGAAAAAAACAAAGAAAAATTCTTTTAGGCCAACATGGAAGAGACCTAAATATCTCAACGCCTTGCACCATCCCCAAAAGGAAAACACAAGACAAGTTAAAAAAAGATAAAAATTTTATGACATAGAGAAGAATGTAGGTACATATAACGGAATGCACAAAAAGAGATAGAGATACATCAAACAGAACAATATGGGGGATCACATTACACACATGCAATCACATCAAGAACATGAAAAAGAAAACAATGAAAAATACTAGTAAGGCACATGTAATTCAACCTATAGAAGGTCGTCTACATCCCAATCTCGATCAATATATGTAGAAGGTGGGAAACTAGCCATAGGGACAACTGCAAGTTCCAAACTAGGACACACACCAATTTCAACACTTTTATTAGTTGAATATTCATTTAAGCTCATCGAAGAATAGAACAATGAATTCAACTCATTATGCACTTTTTCATCAATCTTTGAAATTTTAATATCATCATCTAAATTAATCAAAATAGGAGGTTGAATGATAATTTCTATAGAATTTTTTTCATGTTTATGTTGTAGCGAAGATATAGAATCATCATGCATTGCTTTTTGGACTGAATATGTGGGCTGCTTCATGCTAAGGCTCTCCCAAAAAAAAATTCTAACACTATTACAATTAGGAGCATAGATATTAGATAGAGTCCAAGAAAACTTATCATGCAAACAAATAAAGGATGTAGCCACATGGTTACAATCATTGAACACCTCAGTCCCCTGAATCACCCTAAGATTCCAAAAATTCACAATCCCTCCTAATGCACCCATCGCATCAAAGTAATGCATACCACAATCCTTAAAAATCTTATTCTTCAGCCTAGATAATTTCTTCAAACCCATTTTAGTTTCTTGAATTAACACAATATCAGGGTGATGATCTCTTACCAGATTAGCAAGAATGTCATGCCTATGAGGGTGATTTAACCCTCTTATATTCCAAGAGATGATCTTCATAATAGCTTATGGGAGGTGCTCTTGGAGCACATCTCTAGCAAAGTTCTTTGTGTACCATCAGCAATGTCCATTTGGCTCTCCTTCTCCCTAGTAACATTTGCAGAAGGGTGGCCTCTACCTCTTGGCTCAAACCCATGATCTAAAATTATTTTTTCCTGGTCACAACTCTCGGTGAAGGGGAGTGATTTTTTCTATTGTGCCCGCAAACCAAAATGTAAGGAGGATTATCCAAATCCTCAAGTTCACCATTTTCCTTACCTTCAAACAAAACCTCCAAACCCTCAACCTTTGAGCCATCATCTTGGAGCTGAACCACTCCCAAAGGAGGAAAGCCTAAACCATCATTCATAGAAGCCTTATCAACCTCTGTAACCTTAGTCCTCATTTCATCAGTACATTCCACTATATCTCGACCAAGGGAGGAGATATCCTCACCTACTTGCTCCCGATCCTGATTCAACTCCTCCAAGTCCACCTAGCCCTCAGGATTACCAACCTTCTCATCCTCAACCAAGCCCATTTCCATAGGTTTTTTAGCTGCAACTTCATGTAGCAAGGCAAACACCCCTTTCTCCAAAGGCTCCAAGTCTTGTTCTAGAGCTTTCTCCTTCTCTCTCCACTATTTAGTGACCTACTTCGTCATTTGAAGAGGGAATTTCTTTTCCCAATGACTAGCTTTCTTGCAATGGAAACAAGCAAAAGGATCCTTTGGTGAATTTTTTTTCTTTTTTTGGTTGGTTAAGTGAGTCTAGATGTCAATTAGGGGTTGATGATTCCCTCATCCTATTCTAGAGACATGTTGTGAGAGAATGTGATTGTGGGTTGTAACCAATCATCATGTAGGCGATGTTCTCTCTCTCTTATTCTTCATGGTGGATTTATCCCATTAGTGGTTAGTCTTCCACTAATTACACCTTTCTTATGTAATGGTGAGGTCATCTTGTTGTTTTCATTGTGTTGTTGGGTTTCATAGAACACGTGTGTGCACATTGTGCAAGTGTGACATGTTGATGTTGTATATTCAATGTTGTTGTTGTGTTTCAAAAAATATCAATCAAGTTTTTCCTTGTTCTTTGAGTGAGGCATTCGAGTGTGTGCAACAAGTTGAGTCCACTTTTTGGCCAAAAAGTGGGTGTTTTCCCTAATTTTCAAAATTCATCGCTTTGATCTTAAAATTTGAAGAACTTATAGATGGAATCTTAAAAAAGTCACTAATCATAAAATGTATTTCTCGGAGCCTAGTTTCCAAATATGTAATTTATTTTAATACTCAAATGATACAAATTGATTTTCAATAGGCATTTCTAAAAACCATTGCTTAAAAGTCACTTTTTTTACCATACTATGCGCATGTACTTGATCCATATTTTGACCTAAATAATTATATTTTTCTAAATCCTTTTGAGAAAATATTTGTAACTCGCTAAAGCACGTCTTTGATATATTTTTATAATTTTTTATTGAATATATATATATATATATATTATTGGCCATATTTGTTGTTCTAAAAAAATTTCATGTATGTCATGCATAAGATGACCTAAACTTATCATATTTATTTTTTTTCAAATTGAAAAGAATTGTCTGAAGTATGCTTTTTTACAATTTATTTTTCAAAAATTATTTTAATTAAAAGTTATTAAAATATTAAAAAACCTTGATATTTCAAGTTTATGGACTAGTTTCAATAGAAAATAATTGAAAAATAGAATAAATAATCCAATTGTAAAAAAAAAATTGCATATTTGGAATCTACACTATCTCATCTATAATGGGTTTTAATTTTGTCAAAAAATTTTGCAAAAATTGGTCTTCAGGCATATTTCCAAAGTCATTGTTTTCTTGTGACATTGACATGACCTTCAAGTTGCAAGTCAAACCAAGTCCAAATCTTAGGTTCAAGTCCCTAAGCCTTTTTCAAAACCAAAAAATAAAGCAAAAACCTGACCAAAAAATCAAATTTTAAAAAAGGGATCTCATTTTAAAATGGTTTAAAATGGGACCCTAGTGATCGCACAATAGTGGTTTACACTTTTTGGGACATTTTTATTTTTGTTGAAATCACATATTTTTAGAAAATATAATGATTTAAGCCTTGAAAAGTTTCATTTAAAGGATTCCAATTGAAGAGGGTTTGAGTAAACCACCTTAGATCAAACCCCCTTGGATAGAACCCCGCTAGTTTTAAACCATACCTATAATAGAGTCTCCTTTACACCTATCAAAATGCTTATAAAAACTCAAATTTGATTTACATTTTGGGGGATCAAACGAATTCATTTAAATTTTATATTTTTTAAGTATATAGTCTTTATTATAAGCTTCCCAAAATGTATAATTTTAAATATATTTAATTTGATTATTACATTTATTTTTTATTTCTTGTGAATGTAATTTTTTCACCAAAAATCAAGCTCTTTTTTTTGCACATGTGGAAAAATAGCAGATTATCAAAAAAAATGAAAAATATCAGTGCACTAGATATTGATGTCCCTGATCCAACAAAAAAAAAAAAGAATTTTGATACATACAAGAAAAAGTTATGTTTTAGCTAGTAAATCATGTTTGAATTGTAACTGGTTTGACTTTGATACTTAATTAAGAAAAAAATATTCAATGAAATGATAGGAAACCAATTCCATGCACTAGATATTGTAGTCACATCATTTAAATTCAAAAAAAATAGAATTTTTATCCTTCATAGAAAAAAGGTTATGTGTTAGCCAGTAATGTCACTCTATAAAAATGGTGTATTGTTAAAAACTAGTTTTCGAAGGAGATGGAAAAAGAAATGCAATTTGATTCCAAAAATTATGAAAAATATATATTTAGAATCTACAAACAAAATGTCACAAATCACTAGTTTGCATCATCTTCAACTTCCTCATGGTTTAGTCGCTATGGGTGCCCAAAATTGAAGATTTAGTTTAAAAAAATCAGTTCAATGTCCAGTTTGGCCAAAAAGTATAAACTAGTATTGTGGGATCACTCACCCCATTTCAAAAAATATATAAATACTCTAATGAAATAGGATCCCAATTTGAAAATGGTATCTCATTTTTCAAAACAGGATCCTACTTCATAAAAACATAAAAAAAAAAAATTCTATGAAACAGGATCCCATTTTTGGCTTGGGGCCCTGAAGCAAAATGGGGTGCTATTTGCTAGAGAACGGGATCCTGTTTCATTTTTCCCAATTTTGGGTTTTTTCTAAGTCTGAAACTTCCACCTTAAGTGGACTCAACTTCATGCTTTCACCCATTACATGGAAACTCTACCTCATAAGAATTTCCTAAATCATGCTTCTTCAAGATCTTGCATGGTCCAAATTTCTTCATTTTCAATTTGTTATATGTTCCCATTGCAAACCTTTCTTTTCTCAAGTGAACCATGACTTCATCTCCAACCTAGAATTCCTTAAATACCTACTTTTGATATGCCTTATCCTTGTACTAAGAATTCATCTTAAGGATGTGATTTATTACCTCTTCGTGTAAGAACTTCAAATGTTCTATAAAATCTTTAGCCTCAACACTACTCTTATCTCCTTTATCAATATTTCTTAACTCAAAATCATTTTTAGGACTATTCCCACATATAATCTAGAATGGGGATTTACCAATACTTGTGTTGATATAATTTTTGTATTCAAACTTTTTCTATGGTGAAACGGGGGGAATAGGTGCTCTACCCTTTTGGAAGATAGAACAAGCTAGGGTTTAAGACCAAGATGTATTTCACTTAAGTTTCATTCAAGGAGACCTTAGAGATCTCAACCCAAGGATGAAGTGAGAAGAAAGAGATCTTGCAATAAGGAATCCTAGGGTGTGATTAAAGACTAAAGAGGGGCGCACCACCAAGCTAGGGCTTGGAAAGACAAGTAACATGTAAAACCTTATGATAAAACCTAATGATATGCAAGACTTAAGTAAATGACCTAGAAATGAATGCAAATCATAACAGTAAACTAGAAAAGTCCAGAGGTGCACTTGGAAACCTGTAGAAGCTCGGAACAAGGTCTAGAATGCTAAAAATGTTGAATCTAATGCACACTAGGACTTATACGCCAGGTTAGGCAATTTAGTCCTAGATTAGGGTTTCTAGATAGGAATAGAAATCTAGCAATGACAAGTTTGGAACTCCTGAAAACTCAAAAAATCCCTATCCTGGGACTCATATGCCAGAAGTGGCATATTAGTCTTGCTCAACTTTTTCAGAAGGTCAAGATTTGAATGTGCTCTCTTATCTTTTCTCTTCCTTCTCAACCTGACTTCTAGATCTAAAATGCTAAATTATGCTCTATAGGTGCTTTTTAGTGATCTTGTAAACAAGGTGACAACTTTGAAAACTTTTCAACCTTGACAACTTCTTTACAATCTTTCTCTTCAACGTATCTTCAACCTAGATCTACAAATCACACACAAACCCTTGAATAGGATGTTACAAACATGTACGAAGTGGCTAGCATGAATGTGAATCTTGACTCTTTCTTGAATGATATGGATCTTGACTTGAATGCTTTCTTGAATCATGAAACCCTACATCACAAATGTTAGCTCAAAAACAAACATGATGCATGATGACTTTGACATGATGCTTGATACTTGAATAATGCTCCAATATGCTTGATAATAAGCTCTTGAAGGATCTTGAATGCTCTTGTAAGTACTTTTTTTCTCTTGTGAACTCCAATTTACTATAAGGAATGCTCTCATGAAATTCTTCAATGAAAATGATTGAAATAACCATGTATTTATACCTTTTTATGTCAAATTTCTCAAATTTACAACACTACAAGCCAACATCAAATCTAGGATAATAAAATCTGCTAAGAATTTGAATTTATTTTAGGTCAACGTAAATGGGAATCATACACTAGTTGTGGTGTATGAGTCCCATTAGGCTAAGCTTGGGACACATTTTTCAAGAAATGCTTAGTTTAATGTGAAATCCAAATCGGGGCACCAAAACTTAGGTGGGACCCATATGCCCAAGGTGGTGTATGAGTCCTAAGTCACTAAATCTGGGCCATTCAATCCAAAATTATATGAATTATGATTGGATATTGGTAAATGTCAAGATTAATCTCACAAAGATGCATTAAATAAGGCTTGTGGATGCAAAATAAGGCCAAATAAGGCATAAAGAAGCCCAAATTATTAATGAAGACCCTAGATTAGTGTGAAAGTGTAAAGGTACACTTTACAACACCCTAAATAAGGAACAATTAGGATCATTTAGTTTACGAGGGCCCAAGACTTGATGTGAATCTGTTAAACACACTACAACACTAAGTTAAGGCAACATTAGGCCTAATTTAATAAGGAGGACCCAAACAAGTGTGAAAATGTAAAGGGATGCATTTTTCATCCCTACATATGGAAACAACAAATCCCATTCCTTGAGCTTATCCCCTACTAAGCATCTCAACATGTTACCCAAACTCCTATTTACCACATTTTTCTACCCATCAGCTTATGGATGGTGTGCAAAACTAAGCTTCAAATCGATCTTTAACTTCTTCCATAATGTTCTCTAGAAATACCCAAAAAAATTGTATCTCAATTTGAGACTATACTCTTTGGTAGACCATGTAGTCTAACCACTTTTCTAAAAATTAACTTTGTGATTTGAACATCACTGGTTTTATGGCATGGAATGAAATGTGTCATATTTGAAAAAAATTCCACCACCACAAATAATGAGTCATGTCCTCTTTGTGTTCTCAGTAAAACAAGAATGAAGTTCATATTGATATCTTCCTATGGCCTCTTTGGTATAGGTAATGTCTCATACAACCCAATATTCTGACTTGCCCCTTTAGCCATCTAACATACTCTACAACTCTACACAAAATTCTTCACATCTTGGTGTAATTGTGGCCAATAATAATTCTCATTTACAATAGCAATAGTCTTATCTCAACTAAATTTTCATACCAATCCTCCACTATGCTTCTCCTTAATCAAGATCTCTCTCAAAACACTTCATGGAATGTACAACTAAATTCATCCAAACAACATAGTATCCTAGATTATGAAATACAACTATCTTTTCCTATCAAAATAAATAATTTCCAAGCAAGCCTTTTAGGCCTCTAAAAATCCTAGATCTTTAGGATGAAAACTCTTTAGTTTATTGAACCTAACAACTTTATATTCATCTCTATCAAAAATAATTGCCTTCTTCTTAAGGTATTTGTAACTTTTTTTGACTTCCCACTTTTGTGTTTCAAAACAAATGTGTAACTCTACAAAAAATAAACCCATTTTAAGTGCCCTTGGTTTAACTTCCCTTGACTACTAAGGTACTGTAAGCCTTGATGATCAGTATATTAAACAAATTCTTGTAATAAAAAATAGTGCATCCATTTCTTCAAAGCTTGAACTATTGATTAAACTCTTGATAATATATAGAATATTCTTATCATGGCATCATTCAATTTCTCACTAAATTAGGCAATAGGGTTACTTTCTTGAATCAAAACAGATCCTATGGCACTACAACAAACATCACAATCTACCTAAAACACCTTATTGAAATCTAGAAGTGCCAAAATAGGTTGCTCTGTAAAATTCTTGTTTAAAAAATAAAAAATCTTAGCTTCTTCTACAATCCATTTAAACTATTTTTTCCCTCTCATTGTTTGTGTTAGGGGTGCACAATTACTATTGAAAATCTTAATAAATTTTCTATGAAAACCTGCAAGACCATGAAATGATCTTACCTCTATAAAACTCCTTAGTGTACATTGCTCAACAATAGCCTTTACTTTCTTTGTGTCCATCTTAAGACCCTCAGTTGAGACTATAAATCCCAAAGAAATCAACTCCTTAAAAAATTATATTTTTTGAAGTTAACCAACAATTTATCTTCCCTCCGCTTGTCTAAAACTCAATGAATATGTAGCAAGTGCTCGTCCAATTTCTTACTAAAAATTAAAATGTCATCCAAGTAAACAAAGACAAATTTACCCAAAAATTATTTTAATACATCATTCATGAGCCGCATGAATGTGATTAGTGCATTACTTAGAAAAAATGGCATGACTAACCATTCATATAGTCCCTCCTCAGTTTTGAAGGTTGTCTTCCACTCATATCCCTCTCTGATCCAAATTTGATGATATTTACTCTTCATTTTAATCTTTGTGAAGTACTCAGCCCCACTCAAGAAAATAATAATGTCATCCATCCTTTGGAAAATAAAAGTACTTGATTGTAATCTAGTTAATGGCTCAAGATTCTATACACATCCTCCACTCTCCAACCTTCATTGGTGCTAGTACTATAGGTATTGCACATAGACTCTAGCTCTATCAAATCAATCCTTTCCTCAACAAATCATTGACTCATCTATTCAATTCATCATTCTCTAAAGGATGCATTCTATGGGATACCTTATTTGGAAAATTGGCTCCTGGTATCAAATCCATCTGGTGACTAATCTTCCTCATTGGTGGCAAACCTTTAGGTATATTATCTAACACAATATCTTGGAATTATCTTAGAAGATCTAAAACTTCTATGTTTACTTCTTTTTTGTTGACTCTAATAATTAATACAAATCACACATGCTCATGCTTCATACCATCTAAAAATTTCCTAAGATCTACCAAAAAACACTTGCATTACTACATACCTTTTATCCTACCTCCTTTAAGGGCTTCAACTTATGGCAAACTCCATCCTTTTTCAAAGTATGTGTTAGCACGGTCATCATGGCCAACATGCTAATCAAACTACCATAACCTCCCAAGTAATAAATGACATGTATCCATAGGCATGATGTCACATAGTACCTCATCATGGTAATTCCCAATATTTAACTTCACTAAACATTGTTCATTGACCAAATCTCTATGGTATTCATATAACCATGTAATCTAATACAAATGTGGGTGCCTTTTCCTTTCGAACTAAAACTTGTTAACCATCTCTTCTAAAATGATATTATTTGTACTACCAATATCAATAATTACATCACAAAATTTACCTCTAGCTATGCACTTTGTGTGGAATAAACTCTTCATTTGAACTAGTTTATTTTCGTCATTTAGTAATTCTCTCCTAGTGACTAGAGTCTCTCCTCTTTTTACATCTTCATAATTCTCATATTCAACTTCCTCATCTACATGTGCAATTCATGCATTATGTTCAAGTCTCCTATTTGTCCTTCCTTGATGTTGTGGAAACTTGTAGCTTGATTTCCTTCTCCACATTGGAAATAGGTTCCTCTGAAGCCCGCTCTATTAGGGTATCATGTATGTCTTCCTCTTCTTTTTTCAACATTTTTCTAGTCATGACGACGATAAGAATTATCTCCTCTTTGGTTTTGAGTAGGAGCAATTTCTTCATTCTTCTTTTGATCTTTATTTCATCCCCCATAGGATCTTCCACCAATCCTTCCACCATGACCTCTTTCTCTTTGCTAGCTTCTTCTAACTTAGGGAAAATTGAGAAGCATCTTCTATTATGGTCATTCTGACCAAACTCAACTCTTCTTGAATACTTGGTTTCAACCCATTTATATGATGGGATACATTTTCAAGGTTGTTGACCTTTGAATGGGTTGTTTGAACTCTTTTATGTACTCCTCGATGTGCTTACCATCTTGTTTCAAACCTGGCATCTTTTTTAGTAGATCTAAATCATAATCAATAGGAAAAAAACTATCTCTTTAACATCTCCATAATTCAGTCCCAGCTTGTGATTTTCGCTTTCCCTCTTCTATTTCTTTCTATTTGTACTTATTTCCCCCAATTATTGACATGACCTTTCAATTTGCTCTTTACAAATATGACAGTCCTCTTAGGATCTCTTATCTCTTCATACTCAAAGTACTCTTCCATGCCATTGATCCAATCGATCAATTCTTCTAGATTGAGATTTTCAGAGTATGCAAAAACTTCAATCCTTTCCCTTTATCCAATATTAGAGAGGGACTTCAATAATCTGACTTGTTCATGGCCTTTTGGTTCATCTTGTTCTTCTCCTTACTATGCTTCTTCTTCAGATTCATCTTCACTTTCATCTCCTCTTCTAAGATCAATTCCTCTGCGTAGCTCCTCTTGAAGTGGTTGAACTTATCTTTGTATGGCTCTAAAACCCTCTTATGGTACTACAATATTTCTTCCACCACCATGATTTCTTCGTGGAGGAATTTTGGTCACTTCTCTTAAAAACCCACAACCACAAGTCTTGGTACAAACTACCTCATGTTCAACAATCTATTTACACACTCAATAACTTGCGCTTTGATACAAATTGAAGGGGGACTCTCCATAAAACACAACCTTATATAGACAAGAAATTTCAAGAAAAACAAACTTGAAACTTTATTATACTTTCATGAAATCCTCTACATGCATGCAATTGAATGCAATATAACTATCTAGTCACAATATGTGCTATTATCTAGAAATGTGGGCTACAAATACATTCATAAAATTAGACGTGCAAATCTATGAATCGCAATAATAGTCACTAAAATCCAAGCCTTTATTGTTGGAAATAGGTTGCCATTCAATTGCAAATCCTAAACATTAATTATTTCATGTATCTCCTAGATTCTTGGAATGTGTTCAACAACACTAAGATTAGGATGAGATTAATATTTAATGAAATAATCATGATTATTGAAATTTGTAATTAATTATAAATGTAAGAAGCATGTGAGGGTGTCCATAGTGAGTTCCTAAATAATAGGGGCACATGGGACACCTACATGGTAAGGTAACACTCACCTTGTGTTCAGTTAACTATACGGAGTAACAGTTAACACTTTTGAATGCATGTAAAGATCATAGGAGTTAGGATTTTATGTTTTCATGCTTGAAGTTTAGTTCAGATCAATTTAGATGAGTTCAGTTCAGTTCAATTCAATTCAACTCAGTTCAAAATCAGTTTAGTTCAATTAAGTTCAATTCAGTTCAGTTCAGTTCAGTTCATTTATGGTTCAATTGTCTTCAATTAGTTTTAGTTGTATGTTAGTTAACTTCAGTTAACTTGGAATGCATGGCTAATAACATTGAGTTGTATGATAGATAATAGGGACTACCTCTAGTTAACAGGGGATGACCATTCTTTGGGAATGGTGTTGAGTAAATGTTTCAGTTAACTAGAAATCACTTGGAGCCAACTTTGGTGCCCAAGATGCTTTCTTGGATTTACCTCTCATGCATGATAAGATATTTCTGAAAGCTTAGTTAAATAGGATTACTTAAGGGTGCCAACTTTGAGGAAGAGCTTTGGAATTATCACCGAAGTGAAGGAGAAGTTGTAGCTTCAGTTTGGGACATCCAAATGTATGAAGTACATATTGTAAGCTTTAGTCTTCACATAATAATTCAACTTGAAGTAATATGGTGTACCTTTTCAAGGGCTTGAGCTTCTGCATTGTAATTATCACTATTTAGAGATTATAAGGTTGCATATTGTCTCTATATCTCATTCAAGTTGAAGAGAGTTTTAATAATTGTTATTGTAGGTGTGAAGAAGATTGAAAAAGATAGAAGAAGCATTCTCAAGCAAGAATTGGAGCTATTGTAATTCAGAGATTGAATAATAGAATAATTCTTGGTGGAGTTTTTTCTCGAAAGGGTTTCTCCACATTATATCTTGTGTGATCTTTCTAATATACTGTCTAGTTCTTCTATAAACTTCTCTCTTCATTCTATAACAGTAAAATGAATTAATCAAGATAATCACCCACAAAGAATATATGCAACAAAGAAAGAGCTTACTTAGATCAACAATATTAAAGTTTTACAGAGTATTAAGCTAAGAAAACACCTCATTTTTCAACATTTGTTTGTGTCAAAAAGAAGGAATTTTTTTTATATTTCCATCCAAAATGGATCTCTTTCCACTTGTGACAACTTCATATCATTTTCCCACTTTCAAAAAAAATGCCACTTCCATTTTAGTACTAAACAAATTCAATTGTCCCTTTTTTGGGCCTAAGAAAAATCCTAAATTTTATTCCAACTTTCGAGAGCCATAACTTTCAACTCAAGTATCAGATTGACAAAATATTTGTACTGTTGGAAATCTCTCAAAGAGAAAAAGGTCTACCAAAGGTCCCCTATAGGTACCTTTGTATTTTTGATAATTATGTCAGGCCCATCTAGAACCTCTAGGTGCCTTATAATTGACTTTGAATATTTTTAAAGGGATTTTAAAGATAAAGACATTAATATATCACCAATGACAAATGGTATTAAATTTATTTCTTCATCATTGGATTCATTCCACCATTTTGGAGCTCTATGTAAGTTTTCATATCCATACATGCACAAATTCCAACTTACTAAAAATAGTAACTTGTTATTTTTAGCCCTTATAACTTACTAAAAATAGTAACCCTACCTCATAGAAATCAAAATAAACATTTTTATGGATGCAAGATTTCTCTTACTCCCTAGATGTTCCTACATCAATAATATCCCTATGAAGAAAGGAAATTTTCACATCCATTCGAGGAACTTCCTAGTGATGTAAAGTGGCAATAGAAAACATCAAAAAGAGTTGGATTGAGTTTATCTTATCAATATGTGGGAATATCTTAGTGTATTTAATACTAGGAACCTTAGAGAATCTCTTAGAAACCAATCAAGTTGTGAAATAATCAACTTAATTATCTACATTAAATTTAGTCCAATGTATACATTTATATTAAAAATGCCATTCCCTTAAGAAGAGGGACTAAATCCCAAGTGTGTTTCCTTATGAAGTAATTGCATTCATTCTATATAGTTTCATTATCTCAAGGATGCATTTTTCCCTCTAAAATTATTATGGATTAGAATCCAAGGTCATAATATATGATTTATATCCTACAACTATCACCAAGTATTCCTAATGTTTGAAGGTGTTAGGTCTCAAATCACTACTCTACATCCTAGAAAAAATAATACTCACAAAATTAGGGTTTTCATCATGTGGGTAAAATAGTTTTTCAATGGATCTGATGAGCCCAAAATATGCTCATGATTTGAATATTATGTTGTATTTTTGACACCCTTACTCTTTTTGTTAAATGGTTTTTTTTACTCTTTAAAGACCTTTTTATCGGGTGGTATCCTGTAGCAATACATTCCTACATTTCTGCAGCCTAACATTTATGTATGTCTATATTAATTACCATGTTTGACTTCCCAAATGACTAATATAACTTATGTAGTTTTTGAATAATGAAATAGATTTAATATGTGATTAATGAATGAATATCGTGTAGTTTCCATGCGTGTTTTCTTTCGCTTCTATTACCTTGTGTTTCACAGGTTGTTGAAGAAAGCATGAACAAGTCAAGCGTAGCTGATCTTGGCCTTGCAGTAAAGTCCATTTCCTGCACAACCTTGAGGAAGTTGTTATGGCGAAGACTCTCTGACTGAGTTGTTGGGAATGAATTTAAATGTTAGTTAATCTGGAAAGAGTGGAGTGTTAGATTCTCTCTTAATCATGTTGAATAGATAAACTCATTTATGAAGTTTGTTCCTCGGTTTCAGGATACATTTATATCCACAGCTTTCTCTAATAGGGTTTAGTTAGTTACTTTCCTGATTTAAATAAGTGTTCCTCCTGCGCGAGTGAACAAGATAGAAAAGTAGATTATGTAAGAGTTAGTGTCATAATAAGAATAAGAGTTTTGTTAGTTTTCTAGAACAAAAAAAATCAATGTAGATGACTTCAAGTTATGAATAAAAATTGATGAAGTTAATATTTGCGTAAATTAGTTGATGCTTGCTAAGGGGGCCCACTTAGTAAGTATCTGTAGTTGAGTAGTTGTTTATCTTCTGTTGATTACAGGTTATATTTCATTCTTGTAAGTTTTAGTACAAACTCAATCTTATATTGTTCTTGCAGCATCGGGAATCCATCCCTGTGTGTGTTCCTGCAGCATAAGGCCAGTTCATGGTTTGTTTCTTAGTAGCAGTTGTTATGATTTCTGCTTTGGTTAAGTTATGTTTGAGTTAAGAATACTTTACATTGCTTTCCTGTAGCATAGGTAGAATTTCTTCCAAGTATTTATTTCTGATAAGTTATGATTGAAACTGGTTCTTAGTGCACATATAGTGCCGCTCCATTTCAAGTATACGTTCCTTGGTTTGACAAGTAAATGAATGACCATGAAAAGATATTAGTCACCTGCTAGAATATTCAATTCCCAGGTTAGGTTTTGTCGTGATTTTCATATCCTTTTGTGGATGCGACCATTTTTGGTGTTGTTGTCAAGGATGGTGTCAAGCTAAGAACCTACTATAGTCATTGTTAGGCAGTAGTTTAGGCTGTTATTCAAGCATTTTCAACCCCCTTTAATTGCATGCATAGAAGAAGAGATGGTCAGGGAATATTTCTCCCTAACCTTCCATTCATTGCTAATAATCCTGAACTAGCTTATAGCCTATTTGAGGAAGAAGGAGACTTAGATATTGATCCATTTGCTGAAAATTTGTTTGTTGACTTGCTATTCGGCCCAACTAACGAAGAACCTAAAGAAAATCCATTTGCTTTGATACTCCATCAAGTAAACATGGCACGTAATCCACCTAATCGACCTCCTGCTTTTGAATTCCCCATCATTGCTCAACAAGATAATGACAACCTTAAGAATATTGCTTCTTCATTACTTTCCAAGTTCTATGGCCTAGTTACAGAGGACCCAGAAACCTTCTTGTTTGAGTTTGACATCCTCTGTCACAGTTATGATTACACTTTAGATGCTCATAAACTGAAGTTGTTTCCTACTACCTTGAAGGAGGGAGCTCTTAGATGGTTCATGAGTTTGGGAATGGGTGTTGTTGATAGTTGGGCAGCCATGCAAACAAAATTTCTTGAGAAATACAAGGACTATTGTAAGAGTGGTAGTAAGGGTGATGATATATTCAGAATCCAACAAAAGGAGGATGAAAGCCTAGAAGACTATATCTCAAGATTCTTGTTTTCTCTGAAAAAGAATTCAGACCATACTCTTAATGAAGAATCTCATAAAATACTCTTTTTAAGGGGAATCAATGATACCTGTATAGATGCCCTGGACTTGATGGGAGGAGGAGATATCTCCCAAGCATCTTGGGATGATATCAAGAAGATATGTCTCAACTACTCCCGAGCAAATGTGAAGAAGGGTAGAGGTCATCAAGCTACAGTGGGAAAGTCTTCTTCCAATGAAGTCTCGTAGATGGAGATCACAAATTTCATGTCTGATTTGAAGTAGGAAATCATAAACAATATGGCTACACAATTGGATACTATGCAAGTTTGGAAGAAATATGAAGAGACTGAAGCAATCCTGGCTGAGTTCTGTCCACATTGTAGACAAAAGAAACATGACTGCAGATGCAAGATGGTGGCCAACATGGAGGCTAAGCAGTTACCCACTGATTTTAAGATGATAGAAGGTGATGATGACCAAGTATTCTTTGTTACACAAAGGAGGCCATGGGCTCAAAGATAAGGTATGCCTCAAGAACCTTTGAATTTTGGTAATCCTTATTCTAATTACAATAACCAATGGCAACCTACATATGGCCCATCTCCACCTTGGAATACTCCTCAACCATACTGGCCTAACTATCAAAGTCCTCAATGGCAACCTCCTCAAGGAGGTTGGCAGTAGCCACAAGGACAATGGACTCCACCTCTAGGTATTTGGCAGCAGAATCCTCAGTGGAGAGGTTCTCAGCAATGGAAGAACCAACCCCCTGGATTCCTGCAGCTTCAGCAGCCATAACCTCTGGCCCTTATGCCACCTCTTGCAGCACCTACAGCAAATACTGGCCCTCCAAAACAAACGCCTATGCCTGCTCAACCATTGCCAAATCCTAATAATAAGCAGCAGCAACAACAGAAACCTATGTATTCTGTAGAAGCTAATCAGTGTCCAGCTTATGCCCTGAATATCAATGATATCTATCTCAGGTTTGGAACCACTCTCCCTACTCCACAGCCGCCTATAATTAGAGAGATTCCAAACTCTACCTCTAAACAACCTATTGATCCTATAGAAAATATACCTATATCAGATACTGCCTCTAAGGAACCTATCCTGCAGCATCAGGCTACACCACCTTTTCCTCAGAAATTGCAACTTACTACATCCAAGACCATGGAAGAGCCTACCTTTGATATTTTGGATCAGCTAAAGAATATACAAATTCAAATTCCTCTTTTTCAAGCTATTAAAGATGTTCCAATTTATGGAAAATCCATTAAGGAGGCATGTTTAAAGAAACAAGGAAGAAAGAAAGAGGATCCCCAAACTATCCATGTTCTAGGACAGTTGGCAAATATTATGTTGGGGAAGGTAGTCATTCCAAAATATACAGTCCCTTGGAGTCCTATAGTAAAAATAAATATCAATGGTCAAATAGTAAAGAATTTTTTGATTGACCTTGGTGCAGCCATTAATGTAATGACCAAGCACACTATGGAGTGTTTGAATATCCCAAATAGTCGGTCTACACTAACTGTCCTGCAGCTTGCTGATAGTTCCATAGTCACACTTGATGGAGTGGTAGAAGATGTCATTGTCACCCTTGAGTCTTGGGAAAACCCCACATATTTCACCATATTGTCCACTAAGGAAACCTTGGGAGGATATTGTATCATCCTAGGCAGACCCTGGTTAGCCACAACTGATGCCCTTATAGGATTTTGTTCAGGAGATATGACAATTTCTGATGGTCAGTCAAGAAAGAAATTGGCTTTATACCTGCCTGCACAGCCTCTGCCAGACTTGTCTCACCCAATTTGGCCAGATTTAGGAGAGGAAACTAAAGAAGTCAATTCATTAGCTCAGTTAATGATGCTGCAAACTAATCCATTTTCCTGGCTTTAGAGTGAGGATGGCCTGCTTCTACACATTTTGTAGTTCAACCCTGATCTAAATAGCCCATCTATTTTAGATAGCCATTCTTAGCAATGTTTCCTGCAACAACTAAATTCTGAGAGCCATCATAATTTTCTATTATGTGACATATAGACACCACCTTTATCAGCAACCTCAATAAATGATCTTACCAAGCAAATAGAAGTATCTCCAGGTCGTTGTCTACATATCAATAATAAGTTGCCTTTGTCTCAACAAACTGCCCTAGCCACAATGTTGCAAGCTCGATGCAGAGCTTTTGCATGGGACTATGGGGATATGAAGGGAATCGATCCTCAGCTCTATACTCAGGATCTACATTAAGATTTTTCACCTATTAGGAAGCCTCAAAGAAGAATCAACCTAGCATTCAGGGAAACAGTTAAGTGAGAGCTCCAAAAATTGCTTGATGTTGGTTTTATCTATCCTATTTTAGACAGTCAATGGGTATCTCCACTGGTAATTGTTCCTAAGAACGGTGGAAAATGGAGAGTTTGTGTAGACTACAAGGAGTTGAACACAGCAACTAAAAAGGATCACTTTCCACTGCCATTTGTTGATCAAGTGCTAGACTCATTGTCTGGTAAAAAGTATTTATCCTTTTTGGATGGATATAGTGGGTATAATCAAATCAGAATTGCCCCAGAGGATCAGGACAAAACAACTTTTACCAGTCAATGGAGTACTTTTGCCTACTTTATCTTACATTTTGGCCTATGTAATGCACCTACAACATTTCAAAGGGTAGTGATTAGTATTTTTGCTGATATTTCTCATGACTCTATGGAGATCTACATGGATGACTTCACCACTTATGGAGCCACTTATGAAAAAGCATTAGCAAACTTAGAAAAAGTATTGGAAAGATGTAAGGAAAAAAATTTGTCTTTGAATAGTGAGAAATGCTTTATGATGATGCAAGAGGGAATTGTTCTAGGCCATCATATTTCTCAAGCAGGAATTCAAGTTGATCCTACAAAAATAGAAGTCATTTTAACCTTGCCAACACCTATGAAACAAAGGGATGTTAGAAGTTTCCTAGGACATGTTGGATATTATAGAAGGTTTATCAAAGATTTCAGCAAAATATCTAGTCCATTATATGCCTTATTGACTAAGGATTCTGAATTCAACTGGACTAAGACCTATGACAAATCTTTCCTGCAGCTTAAGAATTTACTTACTCAGGCACCTATTCTTCAAGGACAAAAGTGGAGCCTGCCCTTTCATATACACACAGATGCTTCTGACTATGCCATAGGGGCAGTTTTAGGATAAAAAGAGAATTCCATAGAGCATGCCATATATTTCATTAGCAAAAACTTTCAAGGCCCTGAATTAACTACACTATCACAGAGAAAGAATTGCTAGCAGTTGTGTATGCCCTGAACAAGTTTCGACATTATGTCACTGGTTATCAAATATTTGTCCATACAGATCATGCAGCAATAAGTTACCTCATGAATAAGCCTGTCATATCTAGCAGATTAGCAAGATGGCTCCTATTTTTGCATGAATTTGATATCACAGTTATTGATAAACCATGATGGGCTAATGTGGTGGTTGATTTCTTGTCAAGACTTCAAACAACTACACTTGCCACCCCAGAGGTACTTGATGATAGGTTTCCTAATGAACATCTATTTTTCATTGCTGCTCAAAACCCATGGTATTCAGATATTGCAAATTACTTAGCAGCCAATAAGATTCCAGCCCACTTCTTACCAAAGGAAAGGCAATTGTTGGTGGAGAAAAGTTTTAACTTTTCATGGATTGCAGACTGCTTATTTTATATAGGGCTTGACCAAGTCATGACAAGATGTGTTAGGGAAGATGAAACATATGACATATTGCATGCATGTTATGATGAGCCCTGTGGGGGCCACTCCACAGCTAAGAGAACATCTATGAAGGTGTTGGCTACTGGATACTATTATCCCACAGTACACAAAGATGTTGCAGCTTACACCAGGAAATGTGACAAATGTCAACGCATGGGAAGACCAACAAGGTCTAATGAAATGCCCCTGTATCCTTAGGTGATAGTCATCCCCTTTGATAAGTGGGGCATGGATTTTGTTGGGCCTATTGATCCCCCATCCAATGGGAAATCATATATTTTAGTTTGTACTGATTATGTGACCAAATGGGTAGAAGTGAAAGTAATGGCACATGCCCATGACAATAAGGTTGCTAAATTCCTATATGAGCAGATATTTACTTAGTTTGGAGTCCCAAGGGAACTTGTCACTAATCAAGGAGCTCAGTTCACATCCAATTTGATCACTGCACTGATGATTGATTATAAGATCAGGCACAGAAAGTCTAGCCCTATCAACCTCAGGCCAATGGTCAGGCAGAGGTTACTAATAGAGAAATTGAGGTGATTCTTACCAAGACAGTCCAATTACACAAGAAGGATTGGAGCAGTCAACTTCCTGAAGCAGTCTGGGCCTATAGGACAACTTGGAAGACAACTACAGGGTTTACTCTTTTTGAACTACTCTATGGAAAAACTACCATGTTACCAATAGAGTTTGAGAATAAGACCTTAAGGACTACTCTAGAGCTTCATATTAACATTTCAGAAGCCCAAAAGGAATGCCTCCTACAACTAAATGCATTAGATGAACTCAGAAAAGCGGCCCTACAACATACCGAAATTATACAACAGCAAAGGAAAAAATGGCATGACCGCCATATCCGAACTAAGCAATTCTCTGTTGGTGATTGGGCATTGCTTTATGACTCCAATTCTAAAGAAAATCAAGGTAAACTCACCACCCGATGGCTTGGTCCATATGAAATTGAGAATGTATTTGATAATGGTTCAGTTCAATTAGTCACAATAGATCCTGTTTGATTCAAGCTACTGGTTAATGGACACCGTCTTCGGTTGTATCATAAGCCAGCCTCGAAAGAAGAATTTATGCAATAGTTTCTTCAAGATCCTGCCACTGATCTTCCTACACCAAAAGGCTCTGGCCTTTCTCCTGCAGCTTCACCTTAATTTTATAATGCATGCTCATAATAAAGGTTTCCTTTATAAGGAATCCATTTTTCTTCGTTGTCCTTCATCGCCACCATTCATTTCCTTTTCTTCCATCTCATCCATTCATCTCACCTATCCATCTCATTCATCCATGTCACCCATCCATGTCATCCAGCTGCACCACCCTTAATTATGATTTCATTTCCAACCATAATTTCATGATGAAGCCGTCATCTTTGTCAGCACGTATGGGCATTTATTGAAAGGTATGTGATATCTTTTATTGTCGCATCATTTATTTATTTCATTTTATTCATTCACTACTATGTCAATATCAGTCATTCTTACCAAATATTTTCCTATCCTTTAGTACATGTGTGGACACATGTCACATTTTAAGTAGGGGGCGGGATAATCCATTTTAACATTTTTTTTACGCCGCTATCACAACCGTTTGGATATTTTTATTTTTCTTGTATTTTCCAAAAATGATTGCATGTTTCCATCCTAAATAAAAATTAAACTGCTTGTTTTGAGTAGTTGTAACAATCATTGCATGCAAAGATCTTTTGAGTTCATTTTTGGAAAAGAAGGGAAAAGTGACAACAGGACAGAAAGAAGCAGAGCAAAAAAAGAAAAAAAAAATTGGATTTTTAGGGAAGAGCTTGAGTTCAGCTAAGACAATTTGTGAGTATGGCTAGTCAACTGGTAAGACATGAGCCTGTAGCTCATGAGTTATTGACACAAAATCCTCAAAAATTTCAAGCATTCAGCCTTTGTGGTTGGTTGAATTACTTTTTGAGGTTAGATTCTTTCAATGAGGAAGTTGCAGGCGAATTTTTAAGAACTCTTTCTAAAGGTGAGGCTACAGTATGGGGTTTAACGGTAGCTGTAATAGAAGAATGAATTGCAGAGGTAACTGGGCTTCCAGCTGTTGGAGAGAATTTTTCTTCGGATGTTGTCTCTATGAGGGAAAAATTTATAGTACCAACTGATGGACCGTTGGAAATCTCTAAGCAAGGATGCAAACGAGTGTCGTTGCCTCCTCCTTACCTAGAATATGTTGCTTTTATAATCAGGTATTTAACGTGTGAAGGACATTTTTATTATCTACATTCCTACCATTTTAAATTGTTGAGTCATATGAGGCATGGGTTAGCCGTTAATGTCCCAAACTTTCTGTTAAATCTTTTGAAACAATGCACCCATGAAACCCAGAGAGGGAGGGATAACTTTGTTGCCCATCATGCCCTTATTAAACTCTTGATTGAACATTCTCTGAGGGATGTGTCACCTCTTTCTTGGCAAGAATTTGTTGCCCAAAAGAATCTGCAACCTCCAGATGCCCCAGGGTATTTCTGGCTCGGCCTAAGAAAAAGAAAAAGAGAATAGCATCTACCAATAGGGAAGCAGACCAAGAATCATCTGCTCCTACAGCACCTAGTCTTGCAGTGTCCACACCAAATCCCTCTACCCGAATACAAACCAAGTTTTCCAGTAGAAGGGAAAAAGGAAAAATGAAGGTAGGAGAGTCCTTTAAGGCAGAGCAAACCCTAGAAACTGACCATCATCCTTGGAAGAGGCAATGTTCTACTCCTACAGCATCCCCCCTATAGCAGTTTCTCCTACAGCAATGCATGTTGCCACCACGAGTTCACCATCATCTTCTTCTATTAAGTCTGAGCCCTCTAACAAATTCAGAAAGAGGAAAGCTATGAGAGCACCTTTGGTAGCTACAATAGTGCCAAAAAGGGTTTCAGCAAGGAAACAATGTAAAGTCACCCCTACCTCAGCTCAACCTGAAATTATAATAATTTTTGGGGAGTTTGAAGAATCTAAACATGATGTTTCTCAGGATGTATCTGAGAATGTTGCACAAATTCCATTTGTTATTCCTAGGGAAGAACAAATTGAGACAATGGAAGTTGAGCATAATGAAAAGGGGATGCCCAGTCTCGATGACTTGGTTGACGCAGCTATGCAAATTACAAAGGAAGCACAATCTTTTCCAGCATAGCAATAGGAATTTATCTTGTAGCAACAAGAAGAAGAATAGCCTGTACAATTTGAGGTATCCAATGAAACATCATTACCCTCTGCAACCTATCAAGAAATGACTATTTATAAAAAGACATTTTTGATTGAATTTTTGGAACACCTTAGAACTACATGGAGGTCGGTCACGTTTCAGACCTTGAGTTTTCCCCACTTGGCCAAAACTGAAGTACAACAAAGCCTTTGGGAGGTAGAGAAGAAGCAATTGAAAAGAAAGATTGAAAGGCAGGAACAGGAAATTCAGGAGCTAAAGGAGAAAATGAACGAAATGATGAAGGTAACCAATAAAATCATGGAATGTAGACCACCACCCAGGGTTTATGCCCTGTGCCTTAAGGAATAATTCCTTTGGTTTCAGTTAATGAGAATTTCAAGGAACTTAGATCCTGTTATTCATACAGCCAAAGAATTTTATGATGCATACCAAGTAGCCCCTAGCTGGCTGAAGAATTCTTTGTGTGAATTTTATTTGCATGGTTTTATAATTCCCTCTGAAATAGAGTGGAATCCACTTCTTTATATTGGCGATATTCATTTAAGATCACTCATGTCTTGGGCAGCAAATGAAATAAATTATGGCGGACAATTGGAAGCCTATGAAGAAGCTAAAAGGGATGAGCCCATCCCACTGCGACTTGAGAGTTCAGATCCCTACACAATGCTAAAAACTTGGTTTACCATTGCATATGGATTCAATAATCAAGAAGTCAAAATGAAAATATTTGATCTCAGGAAATAGGTATATGATGAATTTAAAAGTCAGCCATATCTATTTTGGAAACTATCATCTTCCAGAATTAAGAAAAGATGGGAAAAATTAACTGTTGGGTTAAGAAGGTCTGAACCTCATAGCCCCCTGAATTTCAAGGCAACCCTCAGAAGAACAGAAAGGTACATGCAGCTCAGTCTTTAGAAGAGGTTTGAGTTGTGGTTGCCTTTGACATTTCGACCTCCTGTGCTGATGTGGCCACTTTACCCCTATCGAGCTACAGATATTAATGAGGATATAGAAGCTCGTAGATATGAAAGATGGTAGAATTTCAGAGGTTTCTATTACAAGTTCAAAACTTCATTTTAGGGTCATGCCACACCTACTGATTTCAGGGAGACAACCAGGAGATTTAATGTTGGAGGACCAGCATTAGGCTAAGTAGGGGGCAAATGATGAGCCCAAAATATGCTCATGATTTGAATATTATGTTATATTTTTGACACCCTTACTCTTGTTGTTAAATGGTTGTTTTTACTCTTTAAAGAACTTTTTATCGGGTGGTATCTTGTAGCAATACATTCCTACATTCCTACAGCCTGACATTTTTGTATGTCTATATTAATTACCCTGTTTGACTTCCCAAATGACTGATATAATGTATGTAGTTTTTGAATAATGAAATACATTTAATATGTGATTAATGAATGAATATCATGTAGTTTCCATGCATGTTTTCTTTCGCTTCTGTTACCTTGTGTTACGCAGGTTGTTGAAGAAAGCATGAACGAGTCAAGCGCAACTAATCTCGGCCTTGCAGTAAAGTCCATTTCCTGCATGACCTCGAGGAAGTTGTTCCGATGAAGACTCTCTGACCAAGTTGTTGGGAATGAATTTAAATGTTAGTTAATCTAGAAAGAGTGGAGTGCTAGATTCTCTCTTAATCTCGTTGAATGAATAAACTCATTTATGAAGTATGTTCCTCAGTTTTAGGATACATTTATATCCACGTCTTTCTGTGATAGGGTTAAGTAGTTAGTTACTTTCCTGATTTAAATAAGTGTTCCTCCTGCATGAGTGAACAAGATAGAAAAGCAGATTATGTAAGAGTTAGTGTCATAATAAGAATCAGAGTTTTGTTAGTTTTATGGAATAGAACAATCAATGTAGATGACTTCAAGTTATGAATAAAAATTGATGAAGTTAATCTCTGCATAAATTAGTTGATGCTTGCTAAGGGGGACCACTTAGTAAGTATCTGTAGTTGAGTAGTTGTTTATCTTCTGTTGATTACAGGTTAGATTTCATTCTTGTAAGTTTTAGTACAAACTCAATCTTATATTGTTCCTGCAACATCAGGAATCCATCCCTGTGTTTGTTCCTGCAGCATAAGGCCAGTTCATGGTTTGTTTCTTAGTAGCAGTTGTTATGATTTTTGCTTTGGTTAAGTTATGTTTGAGTTAAGAATACTTTTCATTACTTTCTTGTAGCATAGGTAGAATTTCTTCCAAGTATTTATTTCTGATAAGCTATGACTGAAACTGGTTCTTAGTGCACATACAGTGCCACTCCATTTCAAGTATACATTCCCTAGTTTGACAAGTAAATGAATAACCATGAAAAGATATTAGTCACCTGTTGGAATGTCCAATTCCCAGGTTAGTTTTTTCAATGATTTTCATATCCTTTTGTGGATGTGACCAAGATCCATGGAGGATATCAAGCTAAATCAATAAGAGTGTGTTATATATTGTACACTTTGATCTCAACTTAAACTCATGAGGGTATTCCTATTAATATACTTGACTAGGCATTGAAATCACTTAGAATATCACAATAGAACAAATGATATCCAAACCAAACTAGCCTTTCTAGCCAGTAAAACTATCACTATACTAATCTCTAGTCCTTATATAGTTGATATTACACATTGGAAACAAGAGAAAGGTGGGGTAAGCTTCATGATTCATGGATAATGGTTTTTTATGTTCCCTGTAAACAATGATATCGTGAACTTATGAAAATTAATATTGAAACAAATGATTTTATAAATTATTTTTAGATTATGATGATTAGAACACATACATGAGATTGAGACCTATTGTTAGGCAATAGAGTTTGTAGTGTCAAAAAATATCGCCGTGTACATTTTCAAACTTAATTTGGGAATAATTAATGATAAATTGGACTTGATATTGCCTTGATCTAGTGTTGTAAGGTGTTTTACACATCCACATTAGGGCTTGGGCCCTTTTTAAGCTAAATTAACTTAACTTTTCCCTAATTTAGTGTTGTAAAGTGTATTTATTTACACCTTCATATTAAATTTAGGAGGCTTGTAAACTAAAGTGGACCTAATGTAGTGTTGTAATGTGTTCTACACATTCACATGGGATTTAGTCCTCTTCTAAGCTAAATATACCTATTTTTACCTTAATTTAGTATTTTAAAGTGTATTTATTTACACTTTCACATTGTATTTTGGGCCTTATTGCATTTATGACCTTTATATCATCATTAATAGCCCCCTATGACCCTATATTATGTGTCCAAAGGCATGTTTCAATCAAAAACCCAACAAAATCAACAAATAAGCTTAATTTACACACTCCTAAACACTTTAACAGTCAAAATAGGCCATGTGGGACCCATTGACCACTTTGGGAAAATGAGTCCCATCCAAGTGGGACCCATTCACAACAGATGGCGAATGAGTCCTATTTGGCCTATTTTTGAGGTTTTAAGTGGGAAAATTTGGTTTTAAGTTCAAATTTATTCTATGTCAACCTTAGGGATCTAATAAATAGTCATTTGAATGCATTGCCTGTATAAATGAGCTCTCAAATCATTATTTCACATAGCCTACATGATATCAAGTCAAGCAAGCAAGAGTTAAGCATAATTACAAGACTAAGTTACAAGATCATCTAGAGAGCATTCAAGATCATTTATTAGGCATTCAAGAGTAGAATTCTTCATCAATTGTTGCAGAAATTCAAGAACCATCATCATGTTAAGCATGTCAAGCATCAAGTATGTTATTGAGCTAGTGTTGTGATGTAGCATTGAAGATCCAAGATCAAGCATTGTTCTACTCCTATTGTCAAGATCAAGATCTACATCCTTCATGGTCATTTCATGTTAAATTGCATATTTACAAGACATCATTTACAAGGCATCATTCAGGGTAGAATTGTTCATGTTTCATGTGCTTGTTTCATTGTTTCATCATTTGGTTTAATTACCTAAAAGCAGTTTGACCAACGCAAACCCCTATTCCCTAACAATCAACACTTTCTCTCTTTCTTTATGTAATTGCAGATTTAGGTGCTTTCAAGACTTGAAGGATCATTGAAGAGTAGGTTACAAGATTGGAAAAAAAATTTTGAGTTGTCTCTCCTTTTGCAAGGTTGTAATCTTCACTAAAAAATTGCCTACAACCCCAAAATCAAGGTTTCGTATCTGAAAACAAAGAAGAATAGAAAGAACAAATATTGAAGACTAGATTCATACTCTAAAATTCTAGAAACCCTAACTAGACTCATTCACCTAGATTGGAAAATGAGTCCCATTTTGGATCAATTTTGTTATTTTTTATAGTTTCAAATACCTATTTTCGAGAAACATGTTCCTATGCAGAAACCCTAATCTAGGACTGATTCACCTAGAATGGAGAATGCTTCCCAGTAGGTCAAAATTTTAGGATTCTCAAAATTTCTAGTTTTCAATCAAGTCTCTACAAGTTTACAAGTGCGCACTTTTGATTTTATAGCTTTATGTTCTATTTTATATGCATTTCTAGGTCATTCATTCAAGTTTCAAGCATCACTAGGTTTTTTCATTACATCTAGCATTTCATACATTTTTCCAAGCCCTAGCTTGGTGTTGAACCCCTCATTAATCCCTAAACATACCCTAGGATAGTCCCTTAGTAGATCTCTTTCCTCTATTCCCTTCTTGGGGTAAAGATCTCTAGGGCATCCTTGAATATTAGTTGGAGAAAAGTGAGGTTCTATGTCTTAAACCATAAAGCATCCATTTTTCAACTAATCAAAGTCATAATTATCCTAAAAGAAACACACAGGGGAAAAATGATATGATCTACTTACTTGAGGAATCAATGAATATCATTCAAAAGGTTATCTACTTAGTTATACATCATTGTATTACCTAAACTCATATGTAATCACATAAAAGAGTTATTTTAAATTGTATGATAAATTTAGATTTTTTCAAATTCCTCTAAGAATGATTAAATTTACAATAAAAAATATGCCAAATAAAACGTGTTTGACATGATATATTCTCTGATTTTACATACACAACCATGGATACATAACATTACAACATTCTTATAACCATTTTTCAAAACTTGTGTATCCCTATAGCTCTATTCCTTGATTTTTTGCAAATTTATTCTTCAAATTATTCCTCTACACTCATCTATTATCCAATAATCCTTTTAAGATTAATGCTAAAAATGCTAATAAAACCAAACAACAAAGGAAACCCTATAATTGAAAATTGTAGCAACATCAAATTTGACATTTAATAAATATTCCCCCCAAAATCGACCCATCAAATCCATCAAGGGCATCAATAATAACTTTTGGTAGTTGAAGGAGTGAAACCATCAATATAGGAAAAGGAAAAAAGGTGCAAACAATAATAATGGTTGTTGTTGAATTTGAAATTCACAGGTGAACACCCTATGTGCCAAAATACCATCACGCCATTGTGAGAGTAACTGATACATGGTTTAAAATTACCAACAACACTTTGGCTCACTAGAATATCCATTTGAGAAGCAATTGCAAACCAAAATCATGAAGAAAAAGGATAATTGGTAACTCAAAACAATGTATTATGGGATTTTGAGGGGCATCTAGAATAAAAACATGAATTTTAGGTTCAAGTACATTTGCACCTTTGGGAGAGATATCCAGTTCACATCAAACCACCCATAAATTATTTACATAGTGATATTAGTATGTATCATCTTTATGTAGTTTGAAAGGCTCCATCAAGTTGAAGTGATTGAAAAACCTCAAAGTGGAATGGGCAGAAAAACCAAGTGCATCTGCACTTATTAACATGTCTAGTTTAGATAGAAAGTCCCACAAGTGATGTCAGCAAGGGGTGACATCAACATGATTTTGGCAACTTGAGTGTTGAGAAGGATTGGGGAGCTTCAAATATAATAATGTCATGATGACATAAGTAGGGTGGGATAACATCATCATGACATCATTTAGGTACAAATGTAGAAAAAGTCATCTTAAATTGGTTGAAGCAAACTAGAAAGGTGAAATTAAATTAGAAGAGGAAATTCCACAAAAGGAATGTTGCATAGAAAGTGAAGTGAACAAAACATTTACATATGAAAATATAATTTCACATGAAAACATCTACAAAGAGGAAGATGGTATCATTGGGGGTGGGTAAAGGAAAATAGGTTCTATCAACCTGCAAAACCTTTACTTAGATGATTTGGGAATTAACTTATGAGAAAATGTTGAGCAAGTGAAAAATATGGGAAAAAGGTTGGCATGTGTAGTGGGTTATTTGATATGAAATACCCACAAAGATTCTGATGGGGAAAAATTTCCCACAAAGTGGGAAATTTTCTAAGTATATTGGATAGAAAGGAGAAAATAAGTGAAGTTTATACACTTAGTCAATTTTCTAACACTTGAAACCTTTATAATAAACTCAAGTGGAATGTAAAATTGTCTAGGAAATCTAACAAGATGGAATATTGTGGTTTGGATGGATTGATCTAAATGGAGGGACAAAGCCACAGGACTATAACTTTCATTCTTTTGTGAATTTTAAAGAACTTCAAAAGGAAACTAGGCTTAATATTCAATGCTCTACCCAAGTATTCAAAAAACATCTTAACAAAATACCACCCATGACTGATTTCTTAGATTGATCATAAGCTTGGTACAAATAGCTGAGGAAAAAAATGGGAAGGGACACAAACAAAGGGGTAAAAAAAATTGAGTCTCAATAGTGGCTCCTGTTGGGGATGCAAGCCTCTTTCAGGCATGAAAATAACTTAGAATCTCTGGAAAAGCACCAAAATTTATTATTGAAAAACACCATCTTGATTCAAAAGTAAACAAGACTACTTGGAAGAAAATTTAAAATAGAAGATGAAGCAATCCACTTACCAATCATAAATTTGAAGCACCATTGCTTATGAGAACTAATTCTTTAGATTTTTTCCATGAACAATAAGATCCATCAATTCTCCTTCAAGGTCGAAGAAACAATACATATGAAAATTATACCTCTCAACAATTTTATATGGTCAAATCCATAAAGCTTCAAATTTTCCATGTTTCCTCTTATCTTCAAAGTTGGTATTCCACATCAAAACCAAGTCACCAAACTAGATATCTCTTGGTGATGTCCTCTTGTCTTGTGAATTCTTCATAATCTTCTTATGTTGATCACTTATTTCATGATATGCTCTTTCTTTCTCATATGTTTTTGTTAATGACATGAACCAAAGAGAAAAAATATCATGTTGATCTCATCGATATCTTACAATAATTGATACATAGGTAGCCTAAAATTGATAGACATCCTAGACTTTGTGTCATAAACCAACTCAAATGGGATACATCCAATGGCTTGCATGCAAATGAATCTCTCAACCCACAAAGCCTACTTGAGTTTATCATTTCAAATTTTCTTATTATGATCTGAAGTCCTTTTGATTATCTTCGTCAAACTCTTGTTACTAGACTCATCTAGTCCATTACTTTGAGGGCGGTAAGGGGAAGAATTCATAAATTTAATTCCAAACTCATAACACACATTTTCATTTCCTTTGACTTGAAGCACATGGTGTTACCAACAATAATTATATTTGGTACCCCAAACTTGATTATAATGTTTCTAATCAATAAATCAATCACCATGTTAAACATTGCATTATTGGTTAGGATAGCCTCAACTCACTTGGTAAAATAATCTATGCCTACTAGGATCCACTTATATCCATTTCTAGATTTTTCTTGTATCTCTCCAATGAAATCAATCCCATGTTATTAAAAAGGAACCTCAATAGATGAATGCACCAAAGGAAGAGCACTAGTAAACTTCAATTTTCCTAAGAACATCTCATAAGCATCACATTTTCAGATCATTTAGGCTACATCCTCGAACAATGAAGGCCACCAAAAATTCCACCCTTAGGATCTTATGTGTAGTTTTATTGGCCTTATAATTTCCCCCATATATTCTATCAAGGAACTTTTGCATCATCCAAGCATTTGATCAAAACTCCCTCATGGTTTCTCCAAATCAATTCATCTTGGATCAACACATACGTCTACGATTGTAGCTTGAGCATACTCCTTTGAACTTCATCCACGATCAGTGGAAAATTCATGTTCTCTACATAAAAATAATGCTCTTATACTAAAAATTATGATACAAAACATACACAACAACACTAGGAGCCTTAACATTTACCTCATTGATTTCTACTATTATGCCCTTACCCCTATAGTGTGTATAGTGTTATGAGTAGTTGTTTTGTGTCTACCTTAACTCTTAATTAAGTCCTATTATCATTATTATTTTTTATTTAGTTTTTTAGGTCACCCTAAGTCTTATATAGGGTTATCTAAGTCGGCCTAGGTGATATCCTATTCATAAATAAGATATATATAAGAGGTTGTGATTCTTATTTCATCATTATATTGTGAATTGTGTTCTCATTGGATATATTTGGAGATTTTCCCCCTAAAATTGGATTGTCAGTTTTTATCAAGTATTTATAGAATTTTTCATATCATATTCTTATATTGTGCAAGTTATTTCAAAACAAGTAGTATTAGAGCATGATCTTGGCACCGTAAAAGCAAGGTGTTTTCTTAATATTGGAGATCATTTTGGGAAGAGTATACCTCTCAAAATTTAGCAATTTTTTCTATTAGTTTTAAAGGGTTTCTAAATAATATATTCAAGAAGCTACAGTCCAAATTTTAGAGGAATTGGAGCATAATTGAGAAATTTATTGTAGAATTATGGTTTCTACCCAATTTATTTAGAAAGTGCATATCTCCCAAATCCTATTGAATTGGTTCCTTATTTTGGTAGGTTTTTTAATAATTAATAGAGGAGACTATAGTATAAATTTTAAATAATTTGAAGTATAAATAAGTTATTTATTGAAAAAAAGGGTTTCTAAAAAAATCACTCTCAAGGCTACAAAGAACCTAATTGTTGGGAGATTTTTCTAAAAAAGGGTGACCTAAGTGTTGGTAAGTTACATAAAAATTTCAAAGTATTTTGACTTTATTTGTTTTATTTATTACAAAATCATCTTTTTAGAACTTCTTACAACAAAAAGAAGAAAAAGAAGAACAAGTAGAACAAGAAAAAGAGCAAGAGTAAGAGAAACAAAAAGAAAAAGAACAAAAGCAAGAGAAAGAAAAAGAGAAAGAGAGAGAAAGAGCAAGAACAAGAACAAGAACAAGAGAAAGAATAAGAGAAGGAACGAGAACAAGAACAAGAAGAAGTGGTAGAAGAAGCATAATTAAAAAAGAGAGAGATGAAGAAGAAGAAGAAAAAGAAAATTTTGGAATTGAGGACAATTCTTTTGTAAAGAGGAGGGTAATTTTATGCCCCTGCCCCTATAGTGTGTATAGTGTTATGAATAGTTGGCTTATGGCTAACTTAACTGTTAATTAAGTCATTTTATCATTATTATATTGTTATTTAGTTATTTAGTTATTTAGGTCAGCCTTTAAAGCTTATATAGGATTATCTAGGTTATCCTAGGTGATATCCTAGGCATAACTATGGTATATGTAGGAGGTATAGGTAGGTTATTTTCAACATGAGTATTGAGTTCTTATTGAATACTATTGGAGGTATCCCCTCAAAATGGATTAGGAGGTTGTCCCCTCAAAGTGGCATGTTATTATCAAGTATTTTCAACATATTTCATATCATATTATTCTATTGTGCAAGTTATTTCATAACATCTACCACCTTCGGATATGAATTTTCAATTAGCTTGGGAAGGCCTTGACCTTTGATAAGCTTGGTAGTTTGAATGTTTGTGTCATCTTTCTAGATCTTATTTCTCTAGTGACATCTTTTCTCTAAAAATTCCTATTGTGTGAAGATATCCTTCATGACTATGTGTGGAATATATGCAACTATTTTGCACCCATTAGAAAAGATCTAAAATTATTTAAAACCCTTACCAAAATGTAAGTATTCTTTTTCATTATGCAATACTGCAACTTAGTTTCTTGCAATGAGTTGCTCAAGAAGGATATTGACTATCCATATTTGTATTTGTTATTTTAGAATAGTATTATAGCAATGGTGTAAAATGATGCAAAAGAAAACAACCAAAGTGAATTGGAGTAATCTATACTCACCAGCATAAGGGCTTCAAAGATTGCTTGCTTTATTTCGATGAATGCTTTAATAGGATTTAGACTCCACTCAATTATCTTTCCTTTCCTCAATATCTTAGATATAGCTTTGGTTTTCTCAATGAAATTATGAACAAACCTCCTAAAACTTTTTATCTTCCCAAGAAAGGACTAAATTCCTTTTACATATTTAGGTTGACAAATAAGGCTAATAGCATTAACTCATTATGAGTCTAATTTTTCTCCTTAGAAATAATTTTTCATAGAAGTTTACCTTCCTCAACACCAAATTTATATTTTTTCTATTTAAATAAATCCCAAACACTAGAAATATTTCAAAAATTAGTTTGAGATACATAAAGTGTTCACCTCTTTCCTTTGATAATTCAGTCAATTCATCATGGTACACAACCATGATCCAATTAATGAGACCAAAAAAACCCACATTTATTTCTCTCAAAAAATTTGAACCTACATTCTTCAACCCAAACAACATCCTCACATAGACATATGTGCTCCTATATGGTGAATATTTTCTTGTTTTTCTTTGATTCATTCACAACCACTTGGTTGTAACTTGAGAACCCATCCATCATGTACATTAGTTCTAATCCAATGACTTGATGTAGCAAGTCATCCATGATTGAAAGAGGGTAATTATCCTTAACATATTTAAGGTTGAGGTTTCTAAAATCAACACATAACCTTGTCTCTCCATTATTTTTTCTTACCCCTACAAATTTAGACACCCACTCATAATTTCTAAAGGATTTTATGATTCTAGCCTCTTTCATCTTTATCAACTCCTTCTACATCTAGGGAGAAAGAGTAGGGTTGATAAGCCTTTTTTTTTCCTAAATGGATTGGCATTAGACTCAAGAGGAATAGTGTGTTGATAAAAAACCTCCCTATAAGCTTTCAACTCATTATAAGACCATGCAAAGCATTTTTTGAACTTATGTAATATTTAATTGAGCATTTTATTCACATTACATTTGATCCTCTTCCAATGTAAACCATGTTAGGGATTTCAAATTTCCCTAGATTTACTCCTTCAACATCATCTTCATGAGTTGATCTATTCTTATTCCTACAAGGTCTCCTACACCAAACATATTTTTCAAGGAAACCAACCCTTTGTGAATAATATTTCTTTTCTATTTTATATTTACACCATTGGTTTCCAATCTATGACCTAATTGTTAAATCTGTCCATATCATTTAGGAATCTTTAGATATGCTAGTTGTCATTAAATATTTATCAATTGTATATGTTATCTAGTATGTTTGACCTTTCTAATACTCCATCCCTCTGATCTATCATTAGAAGTTCTGCATTTAGGTTTTACCTAGATTATGCAATAAAGAGATCATTGGCCTCTAGGTTTTCACTTTTTTTCTAGGTTTTCACTTTTTTCCATACATTCAATTCCAAAGGTGTCAAACAATTCCATGATGTCCCAAACAACATTCTTATATATTTTAATCTTATTTTCTTCTAGCTACATACACACTTTACCTACTATACTATTAACTCAAAATATCCATGAATCTTATAGAATTTTACATAATTCTTATGAGAAACAATCAACCCTAGTAACAATTCTTCATATTCAATAATATTATTTGTCTATGGAAATTTCAGTATAAAAGAAAATTTATGTTTTTCAGCCTTTAGAGATATCAACACAACACCAACACCATTATTTTTGAACATTCAAAATACTGAGAGGGAGGGTGAATCAATATTCTATAACTTTTTTAACACAGTATAATCAATCACCAAACCATATTAACTAAAATAAGAAATGAAGGCATGAATCATCCACAAAACACATAAACACTAGAATTTTTACATGGAAAACCCAAAATGGGAAAAAGCATGGTGAGGATTAGCTCATAATATATTATATTTAGGTATAGTATATTACAAGGGCTCACTATCAAGACACACTGTCCTTATAAGGCTCACAACCAAGGTTAAGTACAATACAAAAATGGCTTACTACCAAAGTATGAACTGATACAAAGTACACCTCTCTTGTGTAGTATTTCAATTTGTTTGAAGCTCTAAAGATGAATTACTACTCTACCTAGCAGTCGCTCAACAAGTCTTCCCTGATTTTGAACTCTTACCACTAAATTTGCATGTTCGCATCATATGATACCACTTGCACTTGATATGTCATTTATGCCCACTCATTTGTCTTTTTCACACATACTTCAATTCCAAAATATCTCATATATATATATATATATATACCCAAATACATCCAGACATATCAATTAGGTTGGCCTAATTAGATGTAAACAAAATAATCCAAAATAGCTTATGTCGACACCACACAAGATTCAAAATCATCTGCACACTTGTGCAATACTTAACTTAAGTCATAATTGACCTAAAATAGATCCAAGTAACATCTACAATGTATATTTAATCTTCTCAACATATATTATGTATTAGGTCGACTAGGAATAGGACCTATTCACAAAAAATTCCAAACATATGCACTCTTCCCAGTATGTACACAACTCCCAGATTTTATTTTTCTTTAGTTTCTCCTTTCGTCGACATTAGTAAGACTAAATTTAGAACCGAAACATCAAAACATTATTCTTAGGGAAATGTGAAATCCCCCACGCTGGTATACTGAATAGAGAGATGATAGTGATATACAGAGTTGAACTCTATCATTGATATCTTCTAGTACGCTTCACAAAACTTCTTGAGATCTTGCACATAGTTGTATAAGCCAGTCAAAATGATATGGTTAAAAGTACATAGTAATACCTCTTCTTGCGGTGAAGTGTGGACCTAAAAATTAATGCACTAAACCACAACACCATCAGCAGAGAACACTTAGCCAAATTTTTGATAGATCAGCTTTTTGGTATAGTTAGTATTGTACATATAACACCAAAAATGCTTCCCCACAATGTTGAAATCAATGAAAACACTAGGTCAATCAAATCAACCGATGTTGTACACTTCATACTCATGTTTCCAAGCTGCATCAACAATGACATACTTCCAAACTTCCAACAATTACCTTCCCTTGAGAAGGGTCCTTCAAATAACATGGTCTGAAGACCATCTTTCAAATATTCATCAATGCCTATTGGAATAGGGGAATCTACGTCATCACAAATCCCAATCATGTGATCAATACTAGAATCAAACAAATTTACTTAACCAAGAGACTTGTGTTGAATGAGAAAGACAGTTGAGAGGGGGGTGAATTAGTTGTACCAAATTAAAACATCAAAACCCTCAATAGTAATCATATCCAAAAAAATTCATTAAACCCTTAATCTGCTATAATGTTTAAACATGAAAAGCAGGTTAAAAACTTGAAAAAACCAACACCACACACAAGAGAACACCATATTTATGTGGAAAAACCTAGAAGGGAAAAATCATAGTGAGGATTAGCTCACAATATAAGTAATTGAAAAACTAGTACAAAGAGGCTCATTGCCAGAATAGGACACACTATCCAAAAAGGCTCACAGCCCAAGCTCACTGTTAGAATATAAAGAAGAAAGAAGATAGAATGTTACATAGATAACATGACCTCAATGCATCAAAGAATCCACCACAATAGATTCAACAACACTTGCAATCTTCAAGAGATCAAGATACCTCAATTCACTACATTCAACAATCTTACATTATAGCTCACACTGTATTTCACACTTCTACACTTAATTTTGCATCACAACTCTCAATTCTATTCCACACCTCATCTCGCATCAATTATCCTTACATTTATACTATCCACAACTTGAAAAACATCTTCAAGTTAGCTACACTCACCTTACACTTTACAAATTCAAAATAGATTAACAGTAAGCATTCCTATAGTGGATAGGAACAAAAGTGGACCAATACAAAACTTAATTTGACCCAAATCAACACTCACATGCCATCCTTCATCAATACTAAAAAATATTTGAATGTAGTGTAAACACCAGGTCAATTGTTACTTGTGCAAACACCATTAAACTTTTAATTACATGCTTCCTCAAATCCAAGGACGACTTGCAAACCACACACCATGCTTCATCACCATCTAGAATATTCCTCTATCATCCTGAAATCCATCAAACTCCTTCGCAACAATTCACATCTTCATAATGTACATAGCTTGTACACTTAGCAACTCTAAAATCCATCTTATAGAGCACCAGACCATGAATCCTCCTAACACAGACAAGAGATCAACACCATCAACATACCTTGAAAATTGCAAAACTTGAAGAAAAATTACAAAGAAACACAAAGTAAAAACATTTCTCCCAGACACCTCTATAAGCAACCATATGAATCTAGTTCATATATTGGTGAACAAAACTTCTTTTGCACATTGATCCAGAAGACCAAATTTTGGATATAGAAACTCTAAACACCCTTATCCAACATGTTCAATCCACACAAGTAGATCTTCAACCCAGAAGAAATGTGAAGAAAAACTAGAACACCTCTACAACATCCTATTTCCTTATTTTATCAATTTTCTCAATATCCTCGACATTTTTATCACTACCACAATCATAAATAGAATCTTATCAAAGCAACACCAGAGGTTAACATTAGAAACTTAACTGACGACCACATAATGCAACTAATGAAAGAAAAAAAATCTCTCAACCACTACACAACTGTCACTAATGAAAACACAAGCTTGTTGGAATCAATGACAACACAGGTTTCATACTTGCAACAATCTCCCACTTTGTCATTGATGGTAACACAAGATGTGAAAAACTATCAAAGAAAACATACGCAACATCCCTTGCAAGATTCTCTTTATCTCTCCCCCTTTCAATTTTTCCTTTTTCACATGAATTCTCTCTCTCCTTCTATATAAATAGAATTTTTCATGTGACTTCTCTCTCCCCCCTTTTGACATCAATGGAAAAGGATAAATTATTTTGCATTGTTATCCCTCTTTGACATAGAACCAAGATACTTCCAACTGCTTTGAATACTCCCCCTTAGGAGTACACACCAATCAACTCAGCAACCTTTGCACAATGACAACATATATTTCATTCTACAACAATGTCACCGCCTACTCCCCCTAAGAGGTATCCACCAACATCAATCCAGACAAGGAATGAATCCATAGATCCACTTGAATGATACATCTCGATATGCATCTAGTTCAAAGGAGGGGCAATAACCCCCAACTTCCCCTAGAGATACTCAAAAGTATCCTTAGGAAGAGCCTTAGTAAATATGTCAAGAATCTAATCCTTTGTAGGTACATATTCAAGCTTCACTTCATTCTCCACAACCTTCTCTCTCAAAAAGTGATACCTAATTGATATATGCTTTGTTCTTGAATGCATCACTAGATTCTTTGAAATGTTGATTGGGCTTGTATTATCACAAAAGATAGAAATAGGCTCATCATACACCACTCTAATATCCTTCAATGTTTTTTCTTAACAACAACACTTGTGTGTAGTAAGATGCTTCTACAATATAATCATTCTCTACAATAGATGAAGAAATATAATCTTGTTTCTTACTTAGCCATGATACCAATCTACATCCAAGAAAGAATACACCACCACTTGTACTTTTCTTGTCATCCACACAGCCAGTACAATCTGCATCTGTGTAAGCACTCAATGTGAAATTAGTATCCTTATGATACCACAAGCCATAATCTAGAGTTCCCTTCAAATATTTGAATATCCTTTTCATTGCTGCAATATGTGACTCTCTAGGATCTTCTTGTTCAATCTAGCCACAAGACAAATTGCATGCATGATATCCGGTCTAGTCTTTGTTAGGTATAGCAATCCACCAATTGTAGATATATACTTTCTCTAATCAGTCTTAGGGGATTCATCATCCTTACTCAATTTGCAACTAGTAACCATAGGAGTACATACTGATTTGGTGTCTTCCATTCCAAACTTCTTCAACATTTCTTTAACATACTTTGATTGTGAAATGAATATGCCTTTATTTGTTTGATTGACTTGTAGCCCACAGAAGAAATTCATCTCCCCAAACATGAACATTTCAAACTCTTTTTGCATCTCTTCTGTAAACTTCCTACACATAGCTTCATTTCCTCCAAAAATTATTTCATCAAAATACACAACCATTATCAAGATTTGATCTCTCAACTTTGAAGGTTTTTGCCACAATAATGGGTTACACTTTATGGGATATCCTGATTTTTGTTGAAATCACATATTTTAAAAAAGTATAATGATTTAAGCTTTGAAAGGTTACACTTAAAGGATTTTAATTTAATAGGATTTGAACAAGCTCCCTTAGATCAAACCCCCTTGGATAGAACCCCGCTAGTTTTAAACCATAACTATAATGGAGTCTCCTCTACACCTATCAAAATGCTGATAAAAAAACCATTTTTGATTTACCTTTTGGGGGATCAAATGAATTATTTTAAATTTTATGTTTTGTAAGTATGTAGTCTGTATTATAAGCTTCCCAAAAATTACAATTTTAAATATATTTAATTTGATTATTATATTTATTTTTTATTTCTTGTGAATGTAGGTTTTTCACCGAAAATCAAGCTTTTCGTTCTGCACAATATCTATGCACTTGATATTGATTTCCTTGATCCAACAAAAATAAATGAATTTTGATATATACAAAAAAAGTTGTGTTATACAATAAACCTATGTCTAAAGTGTAATTTGTTTCACTTCAAAAATTAATTAAGAAAAAAATATTCAACAAAACACTATTAAACCAAATGAAGGAGCTAGATATCATAGTTAAAATATAAATTTGAAAAAATTATAATTTTATCCTTCATAGAAAAAATGTTATGTGTTATACCATAAACATCACTCTTTAAAAATGTTGTTTATTGTTAAAAACTAGTTATCGAAGGAGATGGAAAAATAAATGCAATTTGATTCCAATTTTTTTAAATATATATAATATATATATATATATATATATATATATATATATATATATATATATCTATATATTTAGAATTTATAGACAAAATTTTACAAATCACTAGTTTGCATCATTTTCAAATTCCTCAAGGTTTAGTAGCTATAGGTGTCTAAAAGAGAAGATTTAGTTAAACAAGTTTAATTCAATGTCAAGTTTAGCCAAAAAGTGTAACCCACTATTGTGGGATCACCCTAAAGTAAATATTTCTATCTATAGTACCCTTATTGAATCCTTGATGTATCAAATATTTGTCCAACCTTGCATACCAAGCTCTAGGAGCTTGCTTCAATCTGTACAATGTCTTCTTCAACCTGTATACCATATTAGGTTTATCTGACAGCTGAAATCCTTATGGTTGCTCCATGTAAACTTCTTCTTCCAATTATCCATTCAAGAAAGTAGACTCCACATCCATCTAATAGACTTTAAAGTCCTTACGTGTTAAAAATGACAAAAACATCATAATTGCTTCCATTATGGCCATCAAAGCAAATGTCTCCTCAAATTCTATTGCTTCAACTTGTGTATAGTTGGGTTACACACAAGCCTTGCCTTGTTTCTTACCACTTCTCCATTCTCATTCAACTTGTTTCTAAATACCTACTTAGTACCATTAATATTTTTGTTTTCAGGTCTAGGAACAATTTTCCAATTTTGATTCTTCTCAATTTGAATAAGTTCTTCTTCCATTTCTCTCATCCAATGTTCATCTTTGCATAACTCAATCACTATTTTTTGTTCGACTTTAGAAAGTAAACATAGATTTACCTCTACTTCAGTAGCTCTTCTTCTTGTCAACACACCTGTTATTTTGTCTACAATGATCTATTCTTCATAATGATTTCTCTACACATACTTAAGGGTCTTAGGGGTCTTTTCCAAAGCTTCTTCCTCTTCATTTTGTACTTCTTTTTCCTTCGCTTTTTTTTCTTCTTCTCCTATGCAAGCAAGCTCATATGACTCATATCCATCTATTTCCATTGAATTACTAAGATCTTCATCAACCTTGACACTTGCACTTTCAAAAATCCTTCTTAACCTTTTGTTGTAACATCTATAAGCTTTTCTTTTAGTAGAATATCCAAGGAAGATACCTTCATCATACCTTGCATTAAAATTTCCTAAGTTTTCATCATCTCTCCTGATATAGCATTTTCTTCCAAACACTCTATAGTACTTGACAATAGAATACTTATGTACCACAATTCGTAGGGAATCTTGTGTTGTTAGCTCTTGCTTGAACTCTGTTAAGTATGTAAACAGTAGTATGAATTGCTTCTCTCCAGTAGACTTTTGGTAGGTTATCTTTTTTCATCATAGTCCTTCTAGCTTCTTGAATAGTCTTGTTTTTCCTTTGAACCACTCAATTTTGTTGAGGGGTCCTAGGGGTAGACAAGTGCCTTTTTATGCCATGGTTCTCACAAAACATGTTAAGTTCATTGGAGGTGAACTCTCCACCTCTGTCAGGCCTCAAACATTTTATCTTCAAATCCATCTCATTTTCAACCATAACTTTGAATGCTTTGAATCTATCCAAGGCTTTAGATTTTTCTCTAAGAAAAGTATCCCATTTCATTCTAGAATAATCAACAATTTAAAGCATGAAATACATATCACCTTGGGGTGATCCCATAATACTGGTTTACAATTTTTGGCCAAACTAGACATTGAACTAAATTTTTTTATCTAAATCTTCACTTTCGAACACCTATAATTGCTAAACCATGAGTAATTTGAAGATGATGCAAACTAGTGATTTGTGACATTTTGTCTATAAATTCTAAATATATTTTTGTAATTTTTTTTAATCAGATTGCATTTCTTTTTCTATCTCCTTTGAAAACTGGTTTTTATCAGTAAACGCCATTTTTAAAGAGTGATGCTCACTATAAACAACATAATTTTTTTTCTATGAAGGATAAAAATCTTTTTTTTTTGAATTTAGCTTTGTAACTATGATATATAGCCCATTCATTTGGTTTCATAGTTTTTTATTGAATATTTTTTCTTAATCAAGTTTTGAACTCAAACCAATTACAATTTAGACATAGGCAGACTATAAACAACATAATTTTTTATATGTAATAAAATTCTTTTTATTTACTAGATTAAGGACATCAATACCTAGCCTAAATGTATTTTTTAGAATTGTTTTTTATAATCTACTATTTTTCCACGTGTGTAGAATACAGAGCTTGATTTTTGGTGAAAACCCTATGTTTAATTAAACTAAAAAAAAATTGAAATATATTAAAATTATATTCAATGGATAGGTCATTTCGAGGACTACCATCCTCCAGTTGGGTTTTTGAAGTTTCCTCCATTTCCATCCTCAACCTAAGCTTTGAAAGGAAATTTTTTATAGAAATTTGGTAGAAGAGGGGGAGAAGGGCAAAAAAGGGGGCTTCAAGTGAACCCCCCTTCGAGCAACCCCCCTTGACCCCTTTGAGAAAAGGGGGTTCACTTGAACCCCCCTTGTTTTGGAAAATTTTCCTTTTTTTTCCCTTTTAAAATGGCACCAAAATGGATGACTGTTGGAATGTATTGAGATGTGATGTTGTTGATTGTTGTCATTAATGGTTTTCATTGATGTCAACATATCTTGGTTGATTGACTGAGGTTCATTTTTAATGCTTTGGTGATCTAGATTGGCATGGTTTCAGATGTAGTGATGTAATGATCAATCTTTGGTCATGTTTGTCATGATCCCATTCTTTTACAACATAATGAGATACACTCTTATGGGTCCAAACCGATCTGGAAATTGGTTAACGTGCTTCATAACATTGTAACATGTATATCCTATTCCTTAGTTTCGAATATCATGGTAAAAGTGCAGTGTGTTGATTTGAGCAAGAAGGTTATGTATGGTCCACATTTCATTCCCTTCCACCGCGAGAATGTTTTTGTGGTGACCTAATTCAAATTGTGTTTGGCCAACTTAGGAATTTATGGAAGCATGGAATGGAATTGTGTTTGGCTGAATTAGGAATTTACGGAAGCATGGGATGGTATAAGTAAGAGTTGTTTATGTTCGATGAAAGAAAGTGTGATGAATGTGAATCTAAAAATATAGACATTGTGAAGTGTGTGAAAGTATACAACTAGAGGTAGAAAACAGTGATATATTATCCGTTGTCATTGTTGGTGACAATTACTTCAATGGTGGATTTCCTTTCATCATTCTTCTGGCAGTGAGCCCTTTTCTATTGGCAATGAGCCTTTCTCTTTTGGAAATGAGTCTTTTTATCTTTGGGTGTAATAGTCGGGAAATGAGCCCACCGACAATGAGCCTTACCTACAGTGAGTATTTTGGTAGCAAGCCCTTGTAAAAATCATCTTAACCACTGTCACCTTAACCAGTGTTCTATAATTGAGAATTAGCATTCTCTCTGTTTTTTCCCTTCTTGTGTTTCCATGTAAATTTTGGTGTTCATTGTGCATGGTGTTGTTATGTGCTTTCATGTTCATATTTGTTAGATTGTTATCTGATTGATTTAAGTTTGCTCCAGATTAATTAAAGTTAAGGAAATTATTTTATAATAACTAATTCACCCCCCTCTCAATTATCCAGACTGTTCAACAATTGGTATCAAAGTTTTGGTTCCTTGAAGAATAGCTTACCCACTTGGGGTAGATCTGATGGTGCACAAACTAACAATTCCTATGTTTGATGGATCTAACTACAGTTTTTGGAAAGTGCAAATGAGAGGTTACTTGATCTCCCTAGGCTACAAGACTTGGAAAGCTATTCAGACAAAATATGTTGAATCGACAAAAGGTGTTTCTACTGCGGATAAGATTTCAGCCTATGAAGAGAATGAAAAGGAAAGGTATGCAATCTTTAGTGGTTTGTCTAAGACGAAGTTAACAAAAGTTATTTCATTGGGCACCGCTTATGAATTTTGGAAATTTAATTTAAAAGAAATCTATGAAGGAAATGATAGAATAAAATTATCAAAGAAGTTGACAGCTAAGTGAAAATATGAAAATTTGAGGATGGAAGAAGGTGAGGATGGAAGAAGGTGACGATATAACAAGCTACTTTTAGAGAGTTGACAATGTAGTAAATGAAATCAAAAATCAAGGAAGCACTCTAACAGATGAATATGTAATGGAGAAGATTCAGATGACCCTATCGAAGAGCTATAGTGACAAGATCTCAACTATTGAGGAAGTTTATGATCTGAATAAATTCACCAGAGAGAAACTATTTAGCACCTTGACTGCATTTGAGATGGGGAAATTTTGAAAAGAAAAGGAGAAATCAGAAAAAACCTTCAAAGCCACAAAGACAAAAGAAGATCTAGATAGTGCAATTTCAGATGAGTTGGAAGTGAACTTCACAAGGAAACTAAAGAAAGGTATCGGCAAGTACAAAGGTATGTTACCTCGTAAATATTTTAGATGTGGAAAGATTGGTCATTTAGCAACTAAGTGTCTAGAAAAAGGAACAAGGAAATTTTTTTAAAAGATCAATAAGAAGGCCTATTATGTTAATGAGAATGCCAGTATTTTAGATGATGAATCGGATCATGAGTATTGTATTTTTTTTGGTGGAAAAGGATGAACCTATATTTGATATCTCTACTATTTGTCCAAAGTCTAATGATAACACTAAAGCTACATTATATGTTAAAAGAAACAAAGATGAATGGTTGATTGATAGTGGATGTTCGAATCATATGACCGGTGATAAAAGTAAGCTTGTGAAGCTTGAAATATATGATGGAGGTTCTGTTAAATTTGGAGATGATAAAACATCACAGATTTTTGGAATTGGTTTTATTAACTTTGATGGAAAACACAACACTGACAATGTTTACTATGTGAAGGTTTATATCATAATCTTCTGAGTGTTGGACAGATGTGTGAAAATAGATATAATGTGGTTTTTTAGGATGATGATTGTTAGATCTGGAAGAGATCCGGAACTATTATTGCAATTGGAAAAAGAAGTGGGAATATGTATCAACTAGAAGGAGCTACAAAGAGATACTTAATATATCAATCTAATGATAGTTGGCTCTGGCATTAGAGGATGTGTCACATCAACTTCGACAATTTGGTAAGGATAAGTTCAACAAGAGCAGTAAGAGATTTTCTAAGACTGACCAAACCAGACATCACTATCTGCAAAGGATGTTAAGGAAAGTAGACTAGAGAAATGTTTCGAAGAAAAGAAGAATCATCTACCGGTTTGTTGCACCTTGTACACACTGACCTATGTGGTCCAACTAGAACAAGAAGCTTACAAGGTGAGAAATATTTCATGCTTTTAATAGAAGATTATTCCATATTAACTTGGGTTGCATTTTTAAGAGAAAAATTAGAGGCTTTAGAAAAATTCAAGATTTTCAAGGCAAGAGTTGAGAATGAAGTTGATAGGAGAAGCAAGTGTTTAAGATCTGATAGAGGAGGAGTGTTTGCTTCTAATGAATTCAACAAATTCTGTGAAAAACATGACATAAAAAGACAACTAATTGTTCCTAGAACACCATAGCAGAATGGTGTAGTGGAAAGAATGATCTGGATAGTTCAAGAAGCAGTTAGAACAATGATCATGGAAGCAGGGTTACCACAGGTCTACTGGAGAGAAGTGATACACATAGTAGTATACACTCTTAACAGAGTACTGTTATGGTGGAAATATGGAAAGAAATCATATGAGTTATGGCATGGAAGAGCTCCCATAGTAAAGTACTTCAAAAAAATTGGAAGTAAATGCTACATCCAAAGAGATGAGGACAATCTTAGAAAGTTCAATAGCAAAGCTAATGAAGGCATATTTTTGGGTTACTCTACAAAAAACAAAGTGTATCGGTGTTAAAACGAGAGACTAAACAAGATAGTTGAAACTGTGAATGTGAAAGTAGATGAAGATGTTCAAAGAAATCCTGAAAGGCATATTGAATATGAATCAAATGACTTAGATGACAAAGGAGAAAAGGATAAGAAAGAAGAAGAAGAGACAAAGGAGGCTCTGGAAACTACAACTAAAACCCCAAGGTATGTATAGAAAAACCACTTAGAAAACCAAATTATTGGAGATAAGAATAAGGGAATCACCACAAGAAGCAAAGCAACTCGAGAGCAAGTATTATTGTGTCTACTCTTGGGAAACTGAGCCAAAGATTGTGGAACAAGAATGCAATGATTAGAATTGGGTGAAGGCCATGAAAGAAGAGCTTGATCAGATAGAGAAAAATCCAACTTGGGAACTTGTGCCCAGACTAGCAGAAAAAAAATGTAATTGGAACAAAGTGGGTGTTCTGGAACAAGTTGGACGAAAATGGAAAGGTAATGAGAAACAAGGAAAGATTGGTTTGCAAAGGTTACACTCAGATCAAAGGTATTGATTTTGAAGAAACATATGCCCCTATTGCCTAGATGGAAGTGATATGGATATTCTTAGCTTTTGTAGCTTTTAAGGATTTCAAAGTCTATCAAATGGATGTAAAATCTATCCTCTTGAATGGAGAACTAAAGGAAGAAGTCTACATTGAGCAACTAGAGGGATTTAAGTCTGGAAGTAACCCAAATGATGTTTGTAGGTTAAAGAAAGCTTTATACAGATTGAAGTAGGCACCTAGAGCCTGGTATAGCAGATTAGACAAGTACTTGATTGGACAAGGATTTCAAAAGGGATCTGCTGACAATAATTTATACTACATAATTCACTTAGATCAAATGTTGATTATTGTGGTTTATGTTGATAACATAATTTTTGGAGGAAAAGATGATATGTACAGAAAATTTGCAGATGAAATGTAGATGGAATTCAAAATGGGTGAGTTAAATTTCTTCCTTGGACTACAAGTAAATCAGAACAACAAAGGAATTTTCATTTCTCAATCCAATTATACCAAAGAATTATTGAAGAAGTTTGGATTGGAGAATTCCAAACTAGTTTGTACACCTATTGTTACCAAATGTAAGTTGACAAAGGAAGATGATTCACCTAAATTTGATGCAAGTATGTACAAATCAATGGTTGGAGGATTTTTATATTTGACTGCTACTAGACCAAAGATTATGTATGCTATTTGTTTAGCATCTAGATTTTAGCAAGAACCAAAGGAATCACATGTTGTTGCAGTAAAAAGAATCTTTAGATATTTGAAGGGTACAAAAGATATCAGGTTATGGTATCCAAAGGACTTATGTTTCACTTTCATAGCTTATACTGATGCTAATTGGGTTGGATGTATTGATAACAGGTGGATCACAAGTGGTGGAGCTTATTTCCTTGGCTCCCGATTGGTTGCTTGGTCAAGTAAGAAATAATATTTTGTATCTTTAACTATTGTTGAAGTTGAATACACTACAGCATCCTCATGTTGCACTCAAATACTATGGATGAATCAAATGCCGAAGGAAATTAGCATATCATTTGATTAACCAATCCCAATTATGTGTGATAATACCGGTGCAATAAACATTTCCAAGAATTCGGTACAACACTCCAAAACAAAACATATATCCATTAAATATCATTTCTTAAGAGAGAAGGTTCTGGAAAATGAGGTAAGACTTGAATGTGTACCTACAAAAGAGCAGATTGTGGATATTTTCACAAAACCATTGAGCAAAGATAATTTTGAGTATCTCCATCAAAATTTAGGGATTCTTCCCCCTCCTAGTCTACAATAATTTGCACTGGGGTGTGCATTGGTCCAGAGTCTTATATGCTCACTCTTATTTGGATCAATGCTTGGTGGCTTCCTCATAGGGGGAGCGAAGTAAGTTTTTCAGGGGGAGTTTTTCCCTTTTCCTTTGATGTCAAAGGGCGAGAAGAAAAGAACACAAGAAGGTCCTTGATGTTGACATTGTGTTGTTTGGTTTGTTATTGATGAATGTTTCCATCAATGACAAAGGCAGAGATTGTTGGAATGTATTGAGATATGATGTTGTTGATTGTTGTCATTAATGGTTTTCATTGATGTCAACAAGTCTTGGTTGATTGATTGAGGTTCGGTTTTAATGCTTTGGTGATCTGGAATGGCATGGTTTTGGATGTTTTGTTATAATGATCTATCTTTGTTCATGTTTGTCATGATCCCATTATTTTTGCAACATAATGAGATAAACTCTTATGGGTCTAGACTGATCTAGAAATTGGTTAACGTGCTCCAGAACATTGTAACGTGTTTATCCTATTCCTTGGTTTTGGATATCATGGTAAAAGTGTAGTGTGTTGATTTGAGTGAGGAGGTTTTGTATGGTCCATGTTTCATTCCCTTCCACCACAAGAATGTTTTTGTGGTGACCTAATTCAAATTATGTTCGGTTGACTTAGGAATTTATGGAAACATGGAATGGAATTGTGTTTGGCCGACTTAGGAGTTTATGGAAGCATGGAATTGTATAAGAGTTGATTCTATTCAATGAAAACAAGTGTGATGAATGTGAATCTAAAAATCTAGGTATTGTGAAGTGTGCAAAAGTATACAACTGGAGGCAACAAACAGTGAGATTCTATCTGGTGTCATTGTTGGTGACAATTAATTTAGCGGTGGATTCCCCTTCATTATTCTTCTAGTAGTGATCCCTTTTCTGTTGGCAGTGAGACTTTCTCTTTTGGTAGTGAGTCTTTTTATCTTTGGCTGTAATAGTCACGCAATGAGCCCACTAGTAGTGAGCCTTACCTGTAGTGAGCATTTTGGCAGTGAGCCCTTGTAAAAATCACCTTAACCGGTGTCACATTAACCAATGTTCTATAATTGAGAATTAGCATTCTCCATGGTTTTTCCCTTCTTGGGTTTCCACATAAATTTTGGTGTTCATTGTGCATGGTGTTGTTATGTGCTTTCATATTCATATTTGTTAGATTATTATCTGATTGATTTAAGTTTGCTTCGGATTAATTAAGGTTAAGGAAATTGTTTTATAATAACTGATTCACCCCCCCTCTCAGTTATTTGGATTGTTCAACAATGACATCATCAATAGGGGTTTGCTCAAAGGGGTGGTTCAAGCGAACTCCTTTATGGGTTCGCTCAAATACCCCCTTCGAGAGAACCCCTAAAAACCCAAAATTTTCTTCATGGGAGTGTTTTGGAAATTTTCCTTCCTCACTCTTGTAGGACCATAAAGGTTTGTTTGTACCAATTCCAACAATTTGGTAGAAGATTTTTCTTTTCCCTTGAAACTACTTCTAGTTTGTTTTCTTAAATTGATAATCTCTACAAGCAGCATTGATAGGCTTTGTAATCCTCAACAGATATCTCACTGCTTAAAATGAAATGATTCTAACCAAGTTATCAAAATTGATGTGACACATTCTCCTGTGTCATAGCCAGCTATCATTAATTTGAGTCATAAAACAATGACCATCAGCACCCTTGAGTTGATAGCTATTTCCATCTATCCTCTTTCCAACATCAATAATAGTTTTGGGCCCTTTTCTGATCTCACATTCATCATCCTAAAACATAAGATTGTATCCTTCACTACACATTTGTCCAACACTCAAGAGGTTAAGCCTTAAACCTTTAACACAGTAAACATCTTCAGTATTATGCTTTCCATCAAAAATGATTGAACCTATTCCACAAATCTTAGCACCTTGATCATCTCCAAATTTAACAAGTCCATCATATTTTTCAAGTTTAACAAAATTGTACTTTTCTTTAGTCATATGATTTGAGCAACCACTATTAGTAACCCAATAGTTCTTATCTTGTCTAACATGAAAAGTAGATACCAAAGTACCTACAATTTTGTCCTTTTTATTCAAATCACTTGCCTTCAAACAACTTTCAGAGTTAGCAAAACTAGATTCATCTTTTAAAGCCAAGAACAAACATTCATTATCATCATCTCCATAATCAGACTCATCATGAAAAAATACCAACATCTTCCATAACATAATAGCTTTTCTTGGTCATTTTTCCTTTATTTTCCTTGTTCTTATTGTTCACAACTCTGTTTGGACATCTCAAAGCATAGTGACCTATATTTCCACAACTGAAACATTTGAAAGGTAATTTCCAAGTTTGTACTTACAAGTGCCCTTTTTCATTCTTCTTAAAAATTTAGCTTCAACATCATCAAGATCATCTCCATCTAAATCTTCATTTTTTTTTTATTTTCTAGTCTTGAAAGAAGTCTCCACTTTTGCACCATTTTTCAAACCAATTTTTCTCATTTCAAATGAAGTTAGTGTGCCAAACAACTAATCTCTAGTATAGCTATTAAAATTTGCAACTTCCTCAATAGCATAAACCTTTTCACTATAAGAATCAAGAAGAGTTTTGAGAATTTTCTTGACCACTTTAGGTTCTTTGACTTGTGCACCAAGACCACTCATAGCACTTATCGGTTCATCAACCCTCTGCGTGTAACTTGTAATTGTTTCATCTCCAGACATTCACAAAGTCTCAAATTATGTCTAAAAATTTTGCAACTTAGCTTGTTTAACCTTATCATCTCCTTCATAAATAATTTCTAGCTTATCCCAAACTTCTTTAGTAGTTTTCAGATCCATAACTTTCACTAATTCAATATTTGCAAGACTACTCAAAAGAACAAACCTTATCTTACCATCTATTTCATAGGCCTTGATTTCATCACTTATGCTCGATCCATTTGTAGGTATGTTATATACAGTCTTCACTACCTTAGCAACATCAAATCCATGGTAAACTAGATAGCCTTCCATCTTCACCTTCCAGAATGCATAGTTTGTGTCATCAAACATAGGGATCTCCTTCTTGCTCACCATCCTAGATCTACCTCAAGCAGTTAAGCTTTTCTCCAACGAACCTTGCTTTGATACCAATTATTGAATGAGCAAGACAACTAAGAGTGTGGGTGAATTAGTTGTGCCAAATTGAAACATCAAAACCCTCAACAATAATCAGATCCACAAACATTCATTAAACTCTTAATCTATTATAATGTTTAAAAATGAAAATAAAATAACTAGAACTGAAACAACCAACACCATACACAAGAGAACACAAGATTTACATGGAAAACACTAGAGGGAAAAAACCACGGTGAGGATTATCTCACAATATAAGTAATTGCAAAACTAGTACAAAGAGGCTCACTGCTAGAATAAGACACACTATCCAAAAAGGCTCACAGACCAGGCTCACTGCTGGAATAGAAAGAAGAAAGAAGATAGAATATTACACAGATAAAATTATCTCAATGCAACAAAGAATCCACCACAATAGCTTCAACAACACTTGTAGTCTTCAAGAGATCAAGATACCTTAGCTCACTACATCCAACAATCTTGCATTATCGCTTGAACAATATTTCACACTTTTGCAATTAATTTTTCATCACAACTCTCAATTATATTCCACACCTCATCTCTCATCAGTTCACCTTGCATTTATACCATCCACAACTTGCAAAACATCTTCAAGTTAGCTACATTCACCTTACACTTTACAAATTCAAAATAGGTTAGCACTAAGCACTCCTGTGGTGGATTGGAACGAAAGTGGACCAATACAAAACTTAATTGGGACACAAATCAACACTCACATTCCATGCCATGCCTTCATCAATACTTAAACATCTTCAAATGTAGTGTAAACACCAGGTTAGTTGTTACCCATGAAAACATAAGCATTCCTTGTACCCTTAATACTCAAGCATGAATAATATAAATTACATAATATTATAATTATTTTCCACCTTTCAAGTAAGGATTTAGTTGAGGAAGTAAGGATGGATCAATGTTAGTTCCTTGGGAATGCAGAGTCCAAAAACTATTACATAACCCTATACTAACAAGATTAAATTTTAGGTTTAAGTATCAAATGTCGCTACCTTATAATGAATATCATTTCCTTGCAACAACTTAAACCTAGAAATATGGTTTGGTCAAAAATCATCATTATTAGTCCCTTACTAATACTACAAATCCCATTTACTATAAAATATTTCTCAGTTTCCTTGAAAGTGTACTAACTAGAACAAAAAATCTTATAGTAAATGTACAGGCAATGATTTCTCACCTTCCTTGAAAGTATACTTCTCTTCAAGAACAAACAATCTAGCAAAGGAGACAACTATGTTATCGAAACCTCATTCATATAAAATAACATACCAAAATAATTACCATGATAATTGAGACATAGAGATGATATTAGATCTTTATTGCTTCAAAAATGGCTTACATCAATTTTGTGAGATTTTCTCACCTATTTTCCCTTCTTATAGCTTTCAAATTGCAATATCCCTATTAGTTCTAGACCTCCCAATTCTTATAAATAAATGTGCAATTGCATTATGTAGAAACCCAACAGAAAATATTACCTTGGATGAATAACACTTATCACATGTGTGTGTATGTGTGTGTGTGTGCACATATATATATATGTGTGTGTGTGTGTGTGTGTGTATGTATGTATGTATGTATGTATGTATGTATGTATGTATGTATGTATGTATGTATATTTAAATGTATACATATGTATATGTATATGTGTGTATACATATATACATACATACATACATATATACATATATAAATATATGTATATATGTATATGTATTTGTATGTATATAATATGTATATACATATACATATATAGATATATGTATATATGTATATATATTTGTATGCATATGTATATATTATATATATTATATATATACACATATGTACATATATTATATATATACACATATGTACATATTATATATATACACATATATGTATATATTATATATATATATTAAAGACCCAAGAAACCATCAATGGATTTTCAAAAACATGGGCTCAAAACCATGAGTCAAGTCTTGCTCCAACTAGCCCAATTTTGATCCACGTAGCCTCCTCCAAAATTAACTTCTCCTAAATGTCACTCCCAATTTTTTATTTGACCCCTATTGACCAAGGGATCCAATGTAACTCTCTAGTGCTCTAAGAGGAGGCAATAATTACACTTACCAATGTCTTATAGACAATTATTTTTATTTAGTAAAAGATGTTAGTCATAGTCTAATTATTAACCCCCTATTCGATTATTTATTTCAACCATCATAAGACCAATGACACATGGAAGAGAGTGTCAACTAAGAAATCTCAAAATTCCTTCTAAATGGGGCTCATTTTTCCACATATACACATTATTTTACAATATTATACAAATATTAAACAATATAATAATATTAAGATTAAGATTTATAAAATGTACATCACCGACATTAAAGAACATCATTAAAAGCCTATTATGTTAAAGTTAAAATATACAACTTAATCTTCAACTAAATTTTTTAAGTCTGTTTAATAAAAGACAAAACAAAGATATTAAACACTCATATAGATTAGGTACAGCCATAACCACATAAAAAACATAAACATATGTATACAAAGTAATTTAAGAGAAAAAAGAAAAGTAATGTGACGAGTGATGAATATTCGAGATCTTTGATTTATTTACTATAATCTCTTAGTTTAGGTTATTATTATTATTTTCTTTGTCGGCAATTTATTATGATTTTGTTTTGGAAAAAGTAAAAAGTTCCACCTAAAATATTGCTACACTTTACCAAGTTTTGACTCGATATAAGTATTTATTTCCTTGTAAAGGAAAGGTCACTTTTAGAGTAGATCCAAACTTCACTCTCTTTGACATGATTCTTTTAGCCACTTACATTATAAAAAACATTACTTTTACCTTTTTCTAGCGTTTACTTGCATTAATTTATTGGAACTTTACCTTTGAGATGCATATATTTATCATTACATGTCATGTGAACTTTTTAATTTCTTAATAGAGGACATCACAAGGTGAAGAGCTTTAAGTGGGCCTTATTCAACCATCCATGGCACGTTTCCACTCATCATGCCTCACAAAGGACAAACATGATGTTAATATTTCTCTCTCCACCTTCCATGAGTTAGGCTAACAGAAAAAATCATGTTACTCCATTTGATGTAACATTTAGTTTGCTCTATATTATTATAACATAGTGCAGGATTAACTTTTATTGGTTATTTGTACAGAGAGGGAAGGATCTATTATGATGATTCTTGTATAAGGTTGTAGATTCTAAGTTGTAATATCTTTTAAAAATCTCGAAGATCTATATGGATGAAGATTTTAACTAAAATTTAATATGATGAATCAAAGGAGGATAAAGTTAAAATGGTTGAAGTGGGGAAATAGAGGGAGAAAAGTTACCTAAAGGTGAAGAGTTTGGATTAGTAATTACTTACCTTTTTGTTAGTTCAAATCATGGAATCTTCCAACCCCCTCATCATACCAAAATTTGAGTTTGGAACCTATACTTTCAATCACAATACGAAATTGTGGTAGCTCACTCTTCTCTCCAATCTCTTTAAAGTCTTTGATTTACAAATTAGACTATATTTATTTTCAAAACACTTGAGTGATGAGAAAACACTACATATCTTCTTAGGATATTCTTGGTTGTCAATACACATGACAAAACTTAGCCTTAGCTCAAAAGGCTTTGATAGGCTTGCATGTTTATAAAGATTGTATAGCTCCCTTCACTTGAATTAACGTTCTAGACATATATGCTAGGTTCTTTTGGGTATCTTTGGTAAGGAAACCTCCCTCCAAGAAACTTTTTGTGATGTGTGTGTTAATTTCCTCTGATTTTATCACCTTATACTATTGAAGATATTGGTGGTACCCCTTTTATGGATTTACTAATTGAAATATATTATCTAGACATCCTTCTTCTAGATGAATTTAATGCTCAATTTGGTTGTATGCACATTGCAAAGGATCAAACCTCTACTCATATCTATTGATAATTCAAGAAATAGATTCACAACATGATATTTTGCATCAAATTTCATTAAATAGAATAGTCATTATTTATGGTAAAACTTGCTTAGCTTGACATTATCATAACTTGACCATCCTTAATTAAATTAATCTTTTCCATATTCTAGAGGCCCTATGTGGTTTCTTTTTACTAGCAAATATTATATTAGTGTGTCCTTCTTAATAGGTCCTTATCATCAAGGATACATGGTCTTCAAGCATCTTCCACAGATCCTCCTATAATTGGCCACATTGCCATATCATTTTAGGGTCCTCTTTTCTTCCCTTGTTATTTTCAATCCTATTTGATATTTCCAATCCATCATTATCCACTTTGAAAATCATCTTGATGAGCAATACACTTGCCTTCTCAAAATAAGGGTTCTCTCAATTTATGGCACACATGATTCAATTGAGTACTCTCTTCACTCCATCTAAGTTATATGGGCATAAATGCTACATGTCTTCCCCCATTTTCCTCTCCTATAATTGGCTATTCTCCTCACAATGGGTGATCCCACAATAGTGGTTTACAATTTTTGGCAAACTGGACACTGAAATAATTTTTTCTAACTAAATCTTCACTTTCGGGCACCTATTGCAAATAAACCGTGAGGAATTTGAAGTGATGCAAACTAGAGTTTCATGACATTTTTTCTGTAGATTCTAAATATATATTTTTCAAAAAAATTGGAATCAGATTGCACCTCTTTTTCCATCTCCCTTGAAAATTAGTTTTTTTCATAAAACAACATTTTTAAGGAGTGATGTTCACCGTATAGCATAGTTTTTTTTCTATGAAGGAAAAAATTCTGATTCTTTTGAATTTAGATTTTGTAACTCCAATATCTAGTGCTTCCACTTGGTTAGATAGTGTTTTATTTATTTTTTTCTTAATCAAGTTTGAAGTCAAACCAATTATAATTCAGACATAGGCGAACCATATAACACGTAACTTTTTTTTGTATGTATCGAAATTCTCTTTTTTTTTGTTGGATCAAGGACTTCAATATGGTGCACTCATATTTTTCAAAAAAAAATTGATAATATTCTATTTTTCCACATGTGCAAAACAAAGAGCTTCATTTTCAGTGAAAACCTATGTTTAATAAAACTAAAAAACAAGTAGATAATAAAACCAAAACATATTAAAATGATAGTCGTTGGATAGCTAGTTCCGAGGACTACCTAATTCTAGTTGGGTTTCTGAAGTTTCCTCCATTTTCACCCTCAACCCGAGCTTCGAAGGGAAAAGAATCTAATTTTTTTTGTGGCAGAGAGCAACAAGGTGGGAAAAGGGGTTCCTCGAACGGGAGGTTCGAGTGAACCTAGAGGTTCAAGCAAACCGGTTTGACCCCCTTTCAAAGGGTTTTATTGTTTAGGCGGGATGGGTGGGAACATGCATTAAATCACGTTTGCTCAAACCCATGTTCTAGCAAACCCTCTTTTGGTTCATTAGAACCTATTAGTTCGCTCAAACCCCAAAAATGAAATTTTGGCATGGGAATTTTTTCAACTTTTCCTTCCTCCTCCAATTGTAAACCACTTTTGTGGGTTCACCCCAATGCTTGGTATGATGTAGATTATAAATTATCCATAGGCTAACCAAGAGATTATGATGCATAAACCATCTAAATCAAGGAAAATGCAAAAAAATATAGTAGCTTCCTTAAGAGGAAAAAGAGGAAGTATCTCTTAAACAAATGTGAAACTATACTCAATCAAATTTAATTCACTTCTAAACACTTTTGGAGATCCTTCTTCCCTAAAAATTTAATAAGTCTAACATTTGACCTTTTTACTTGCATCAATTATGCCTCTAGCCTATATAATGTTTCAAACTAGTCAACTATTCAAGTAAACCCAAAACTTGTTCATTGTCATTTCTCTTCTAATTGACTAATCTTATGTATTATCCTTAAGCTCTGGAATCCAATAAAGAACATATTAAAATATGTCCACTCTCCTTGTTTAAATATAGTATCATAGGTGTTAAACAAGGATTCCTTCTCTCCTACAATTTTTGGGCTCTACATTGTCAAAATAGATAGCATATTAAATACACTAGATGATATAACTAGTTGTTAACTCTTTGTAGTCTCTATTGTTATCCTCCTATTTACATATGTTTTTTCTTAATGTATCACTTAGTGAGGGAGCCTCAAAGATAACTTGATTTTTTAGTCTCTTTTGTGATAACAATCAACTTCATGTTTATATAAGGAAAGAAAAAGTTACTCAACTGAAGTATAATAGCATGTCTATTCTTGGGCCCCCTATTGATTTAACAATTAAATAGTATACCCTACTCTTAGGACATAAGAAAAAATAGATTGAGTTCATTATAGATGACATTCTTAACTTGCATATTTGTGTTCTTTAAATAGTATTTTTGGGACACTTCCTTCCAAGCCACATGGGAGGATTTTGTTAGACACAAACTACCAATTCAGTTCACACTTTTCATAATTAAAAGAACAACACAAATTTTGCACAAATGTAGGCCTCATAATAAGATTTTAAAAAATATAGATCTTAGTCAATTTGTATTTTATTAATATATTTATTTTCTAATTCTTAATCATATGACTACTACAAAATATGTATTCAACACAAATGGAAAATAGTAAAAAAGTATAGAAACTAATAAAAATACAACACCCTCCCCCCATTAATGGGGTTGACGATGTTGAGACCCTCATAAAAATATTAGAGGCAAAATGGGAGCCTCCTCAACATGGATGGGTAAAGTTGAACTTTGATGGGGCATTGAGAGGAAAATCTTGGCCCCTTAGGTGCAGGATGCATCATTCATGATTGGAATTGGAACCTAGTTTGCAAAGATTCAAAACATCTCAAGAATGGCGCTAATAGTGAAGCTGAGCTTCAAGCACTTCTACTTGGGTTGCAAATTTTCTCAAACCTAAAAAAGAAAAAAGTAATAATTGAAGGTGATTCCACACTAGTTGTTAACGTTGTAGGGTTAAATGCTCTCCAACACTAGAATATGGAGTCTATATTTTTCAATACAATATGAAATCTCGAAGCTAGACAACTACATCCAAAACTATGTCTACCAAGAATCCATCATGGACATTGATTCACTAGCCAACGTAGTTGTCAATAGGGAGATGGAACTTGCTTATGAATTATTAGATAATAATCATGTTAATGGAGGGTGTGAAATGCAAGATCAATTTGTTTAATCATTACAATATGCACGATTCTCACATGTTTAAGCTTCAAAGGCGATTCATAAATCACAACTCCTATCAATCATTAATTGCAATGTATCTATCACATCTTATGTGTGTGATATCCCCTCAATAGATATAACAAAACATTTATTAAAATTATCCAAATATGTTAATTATGAAACATAAAATTAGATATATAAATATAGAAAATCAATGGCATTGTTTATAATTTTATATAAAATAATATCTATATACATATTTAATAAAAGACAATAACTATAAATAATAAAAATATAGTATATGTTTTATATCTATATATAATAATATAGTATAGTATATTATATTTATATTTAATATAATAGTAGAACATTGAGTTAATTTATAAATATAATATAATATTCAATTATATATTATATTTATTTATTTTTACATAATTTTATATTGGTCTTTTTAATTTAAGGAATTACATATATTTGTATCTAACACTTTTTACTAATTTTATGGTTTTTATTTTTTTATCCTCTTACTGCAACCCTCTCTAGCTCTTGCTTTATATTCTGGTCTTTCTCCCCCTCCTACCCCTTAATTCTTCTTATGACCATTTCCACAATCCTATTCCTCATTGTCCTCTCCCTAATGATTGATCATTAGTGTGATTTGAAACGTCGATTCAAAAAAGCATACACAGTTTAATCTAGAAACATACATTCTAATGATCATTTTTGTTATTCATTTTAAATAAATTTATTATTTAAATTTATTTTTATTCTATATTTATAATTTTATAATTTTATTATTTTTTATCAAACAAAATGCATAGTGTAATTTTTTTTAATCTTTATCATTCTTTTATTATAAGCTAATTAAAATATAGTTTCTATAAATATTAATTATAAGGTTCAAATTTTTAGAATAGAGGGGTCATGTGAGTTCTCCTTCCTCATACAAGTACTCTTCTTTATCTCCAAGTGTATATTAATCTAACGCATGATTTGAATTGACTTGGAACTACAAGTTGTGCATGCATCCATGCCATGTTTTTGGATGTAAACTTGTATGCTTATATATACATAGATGTAATTGTGTATAAGGTTTGGTTGGTTGGTCGGTTTTAGGCTTAATCTTATGGTACTTACCTATGTGTTCATTAATAAATTTAGTTCCAGGGCATCAATTAGTGTAGTTCATCTCAGTTTTTTATGATTGTGTATGTTAAAATTCAAGGGAAGGTGTTGAATGAAAAATTGTATTCATGACACAAGATTCTCCATAATTGTCAAGATGTATTTAGGGGATAGTTATATTATATTTATTGAGGCTACATTTATGAGCTTGTGTTATATTAATGAGTTAATCATTGTAGGGATTTATAAAACATTGCCAAAGTATATTAAAGGTAGATATCTTTAATATATCATATGGGTTCATCCTGTTCATTTATGGATATTTGAATTATACTCATCATGAATGCTTATGGTAATATATATGGATACTATTAAATCATCATAGAGCCTATATTATGGTTTTCAAAAATATATCTAGTTCTAATATTTTGGCATGCATGTATGTTTATGTATAAGGCTTGATGTTTGACCAAATTATCCATATGATGAAGGAATCAATTTGTAATTGATTGATCTTCCACCCTCAATCGAATTATTGAAAAATATCTTTTCAATTTCCTCTTAATGTTAGATGTCTCTCCCTATATGCATGATATACTTGTACAACCTTTGTTAAATTATAAGTAAACTCACACTTGAATCATATTTAGAGGACTATGCATATAAGAGTTCTAGTTACATTTATAACTTATAATAACAACTTATGCTATATTATATAAGAACCAATGTTTGATACATATAGAGTTATAATTTTGTATGGATTCAAGTTGCACATGAAAAAGGCATGGTTGAGGATATTCATTTTTAATAATACAACTTTATTTGAAATATTTAGTGCATATTCAATTTTTTGTGTCTTATTTGTTTAATTAAAGTTCAATAAGGTCTTAAGTTTGTAACCAACATAGTATTAGTCTGGTATTTTTTAAGGTATGTGTTATCACCCATATTTGCACCCTTACTGAATGGTTACAGGACATAATAACCTGACCAAAATAACCCTGGACAGAATAACCTGGTCAAAATAACCCAAGGACAAAATAACCCAGGGTCATAATAACCCAACCCAAAATAACCCATGGACAAAATATCCCTGTAAGAATATAGAGAAAGGAAAACAAAATTTATAAATTACATGGGTTATTCTATCCATGGGTTATTTTGACCATGAGTTATTTTTTCCATGGGTTATTATGACCCTGGGTTATTTTTTCCTTGGGTTATTTTAACGAGGTTATTGTGTCCAGGGTTATTGTGGCCAGGTTATTATGTCTTGATACCTTACTGAACCTATTATTTAGCCTTCCAATGAAACATAGGATTGATATCAATGTGTGGGACCTTGTAGATGAGACCAAACCTCCAAATAAAGGGTTGGTTCCCTCTCTAACCTAGATGCAGTATCGTTGTTCCAACCCAATACTAAATAATCCTATAACTAATCTAGTCCTATTGATCTCTCAAAGAAAAGGGAAAGAAGGAATGCATAAAAGGGAAAGGGTGGTGATGCACATAAATTAATGTTGTTTCTTCCTAACCACTATAGCATAGAGAAATGAATAAATTTCCAAGAGGAAATACACAAATCCCTAAATTATATCATCTCCTAGAGGTGTATATAGAGGTTGGGGCTTGGCAAGCACCAATAGGGAAAAGTCTGAGTATCCACAATTAGCTCCTACAAACATGTTTAACACAACATATAGACATGGAAGATACAAAATAATCATTCAAATACAAAGGTAAATAACCTTTACATAGAGTGCAAGAAGTAAGAAGAGGTGAAAATAACAATCATTATTCATTCAAAGATATGGAGCATATTTTACAAAAGAAGAGTTGCATAGCTACAAAGCTCTTGAGAAGAAAACCAAGGAAAAAAAATTAAAAATGAGGCTTAACAACCTATATACTTCATCTCAAAATAAAAATAGTGATCGAGAATATCAAAAATTTCAAGCACATGTCCTTGATCAATCTCGTCCAAAATGGATGTTGCAGATGGAAAGAGGATGATCAATAATTATGTTGCATTAGCCTTAGACATCAACGCAAGTAGGTGGATCAGGTGGAGGATGAGTCACGTTGTCAGATCATCTACATGTTGAAAATAAGAATCACAAGTTGCTCTTCCTTTGTCGAAAATCTCAACCATAGTAGGAACCTCCACCACATGCACATTCATCTCCCTTGTCGACGGTTTCAATACCATTAGGAACTCATTAGGACTTTGGGTAGTTTCAAGAACCAATGAAAGTGTCAATTCCTTTTCTCTTCTCTTTCCTTTTTCCTTCTCTCTGCATCAATTCCTTCACACATTCATCTATTGGGGGTTCCATGCCCGAATCAAGAACCAATGGTTATTGGTGCCTATGAAAGCTCTAAACACTCATACTTAGTCACTTTTCTTTTTATTTTGGGGAACAAGAAAAATACATGGGAGGGGAACAAAACCAAGAGCACAATACAAATGATGACCCTTATAGAAGCTTCTCAAATTGATTATTGACAAGGGATCATACTTTGTAGGCATACACAAAGGAAGGGACTCAAGCCAAATTTGACACAACAAAATTGATTCCCAACAAAAGGAAAGGGAACCTCAAATGGAAGCACTATTAACACAATGACCTATTAAGGTCTCTCAAATCGGTTATAGCTAGTGGTGGGGCACAAAGTGTCAACAATATGGTTGCAAGGACATCAAGTGTTATTATTTTTATATAATTGTCCTATCAAAGGGGGCTCTAAGGAATCACTCTCTTAGGTTGAGAAAATCCTAAAGAAGAATATTTTATTCTTTCTTATTAATTTTCTTATAATTGTCCTCTCTTTAAGGGTGATCCTTGCATATATCCATGTTCATGATTTCTCTTATTATAAAATTGAGTGCTTACTTTACAAGATTGAGATAATAGTTTTGGGAGCCAACAATATTAACATATTAAATAAAACCCATGAGATTAGCAAAGATATGGTGAGCAACACTCTTTCAACTTTAGTTTATACCTACTAATGCATGCTTAATACCTTTCATAATATCTCAAAACCATCAAGCCCAAAAGTCCCTTAATCCACCTTCATATTGCAATATAAATAACTCTTATGCATTACCCCTCCCAAATCCCCTATTTGAACTCAACTTAGATGTGATACATATTTACTATATATGTTCATAATCCTCTTTGAAGGTTAGGCATAATGGTTTGATATCCACTATTTCCCCTTAAAATTTTGGTCATGGTGCCTTGGTCACCATTATTGCCACTTCCATGAGTTCAAATACAAAAAAACCCAAATTTTAGTGACAAAACCTAAATTATTTGACTAATCAAGTCAACCATATTGTATTATTGTTTCAACTTAATTCACATTAGGTGAAAACAATCATGTTTTATATCCATTGTATGGTTACATTAATAACCAAAAGTAATTTTTATTTCAAATAATAATAACTTCCTATTGTCAAAGCCCACAATAATATATTTAAACTTGTAATGTCAAAAATACAACCCTAAAATTTTGGTACTACAAATTGTCCATATTTTAGTGTCTTCTCATAGCATAATTTAGGGATCATTTTAGCTTAGCCTTGGTCTTTTACTTCACTATATATTACCAGATATTTACATCATGTTTGGATTATTCTCATTGACTAAGGCCCACATGTCAAATTTTAGTGTTTTCTCTAGGGCGCTTGTACAATATGTAGACATTTGTGTGACATGATAATGTCTCATGATTTTTTTACTTTAAACATAGGTTTTCTATCCACCAATCTACTATCACCTACTATAATAGTTATCTATCTAAAAAATGTAAATCCTACATCTAAAAAATGTAGATCCTACATCCAAATCTAATGCTTCAGCTTCCCAAAAAACCATTTGGGAAAAAAAAATTGTATCTTCTCCAACAACAACAATAAAAATATTTCCTCTCTCTCTAATCTCTTGGTTGTACACTCCATTGTTGAAGCTTGTTCAAGCAAACACATTGTTGTTTTACTCCTACTACTTCATGTTCTCATTCTTCTCTTCATCACTCGGCTAGTAATATTGTTAAACAAGTTTCTATCTTTGTTTTGATAATATTGCAACTTTTCTCTATTATTTTCTTCAATTTCTTTGGAAAATCTATTCATGTTTACCAAATTTTCATTTGAAAAATATGCACACTAAGGTATTCTTCCCTGTAGACCAAGGATTAATTCTTATATAGATTTACTTTAATATTGTCATTCTTAGTTCTAGATGAACTTCTATTGTCATTAATCATGACCAAAAATCATAGCATCTAGTTGTTGATTATAAAATTAGTTTATCATACTTTAGAATCAACCTTTGCATAATCAAAAAATCAATCTAACTAACCTTACATATTGTCAAATACTAATTTTAAAAGAGTACTATCCACATTGATTACATAATTAGCTATATAACAATTAATAAGTTTTTTGGGGGTAATACAAAGTGGGTGTGAACAAACACTAAAATATGCCAAAATGACCCTCAAATTGCAAGGAAATTGAAGCTTATTGTCACTTGGAGGTTGGATGATCCTATCCTCAAAGATATGTATTCTAGAAGTGCTCTAAAGGTTTGAGGAAAGAAATTATTGAGGCTCTACCCATTTGGATTATAGATAGGCTATATATGCCTCATCTCTAGTACCCCAATTTATCTTCCTTATAGAAATATCTAGTGTTTTATTAGAAAAAAATATGTACAGGAAGCCTGTTCTTATCAATGTCGAAAAGGTTTATCAACACTATTTAGCCTTAGCATATCATCCAAAAGAGATCCTACATTGTGATAGCTACATAGAGGATTTAAATGCTTTATATAAACACTTGAAGAAGTGAGCCAAAATTGTGATCATTTATCTAAACATGTGTTTCATCATTACTACTTGGAAGATCACTAAATATCACCAAAAAACTAGCAAAAATGACATCCAAAGAAACTAGGGGAGATGACCTAATAGTTGAGCACCCTACCTTTGTACCTCTCAAAAGCCTATGTGGCAATTTCAAATCACTCATACCAATTTTTATAGCATCTTACTTAGCAAGGGAAATGTCTATGCAGCCCCCAAAATGCACATTTGGTCATATTTATTAATTAATTGAAAATAAAAAAAATCCATTGTATTTTGATTTTTAATTAATTAATAAATACAGTCAAATGTGCATTTTGTGGGTTGGATAGACAATAGTCTTAGCAAGCCCCCTACTTATAACTAAGGTTTTTAGTCCACGTCACCAAATATGATGCCACATTAGTATAGTTATAGTTTTTTTTTATATTGAGATAATGCATGTTACAAGATATATAATGTAGCAAAAAAGAGTTGTACACAATACATAAACAATCAAACAACAAAGACCCTTGCTATTAGGACAAAAGAACACCAACAAAACTAGCTAATGATAGCAACTACAACAGACCTGAGAGATCAAAATAACACCAACATGCTAATAACAACAACTACAACAGACCTGAGAGATCAAAAATACACCAACATGCTGATAATAGCAACTATAGCAGACCTGAGAGATAAAAAATACACCAACATATAGATTAATCAAAGCATTAACAAGTGCTAAGTTGTAGCATAAGCATAAATCAAATGTAGCAAAGCTCTTCAAGCTATAAGAAGAAAGATAAATGGCAAGAAACCATCTATCAACTCGATACTTCAGAGAACTAATATGGGGAACTGTAGGAGGGCACAAATAGCTACCCTTGAGATGAGCCAACATCAATCCCAAGTAGTAGAGTATAGAGGAGGAGCATAAATTAGTCTTCAAAGAAGGACCTTAGACCATGTGCAATGACAACCTTCTTTTTGTTGAGCAAAAGCTTAACTTGGTTTTTGATTTGTTGGATTTGGAAATCAACCTTTAAATTCTTTTCAGCCTCGACCTACAATTGTGAAAAAAGTGAAGTCAAACAATAGAAAATGTTAGAGTAAAGCCCAAGGAATGCAACTCCCTGGTGATCATGTGAGTTATTAAAAATGACCTTACACCTCTTTGTCTGTATAAGAAACAAAATCACATGTCTAAATCCATCAGCAATTATATTAGCATGTAACCCCATGCCAAGAAGGGCTTCTTTCCAATTTAATTTATGTTCAAAGATAGCTAGAAGATCAATAAAAACTACATTCCATTGCCTTTTAGTAGATTGACATCCCCAAAAGATATGTCGTATAGTTTATTTTTTATGACAAAATAAACAATTGATTGTTTGGACCAGCAAACATTTTAGCCTGTTCACAATCCAAACAGTTTGCAATGTAAAATCTTCCAAGCAATCAATTGAGCATCTGCGCTAACTTTTGATTTCCAAATCTGGGCTGATAGTTTTGACCAAAAATTTTCATTAAATTTGCAATTCTATTTGGAGTTCAAGTGAGACCTTAATGGCAGGTTAGGAAGCAATTGTAAATAAGTTTTTTTTAAAGAAAAATGAGAGAACAGATATGGTGGCATCCATAACCAATCCTTGTAGAAGTTACAATGCATAGGAGTACATAATTTCATTGATAGCTCCAATGGAACCAAGGACTGCACAAAGATCAAAAATGCTTTGAATTTATTGCTCATATTACATTTAGCTTTAACAAAATGCCATGACAACCAATTCATAGTATTAAAATCCCAAAGATCTCCAACATTGCAGACACTTTTTGAGAACAGCGAGTAAGAATGTTTAGGAAAGCATAAAGCAAGAGGTTGATCCTGGTAAAGGATGTGTTTGTTCCACCAAATGGATAAAGTAGAGAAATTGAAACCATGTTGGAGTGAGTTATCCCTCCATTTTAAAAGATAACAGTTATGTTGCCAAGCCTCCCATATAGACTAGAGGGGGGAAGAAGCCTTTATTGAAAAAAAGAAGCATGCAAAATTTTATCAAGTCATCCCACGTGTTGCCACTTACCCTTGACAAAGGCTAAGTTAATGTGATTTTGTATAAGAATCTTCCACGATTCATCCCCATGGACAACTCTAATGATCCATTTGGTAGCCAAGCAAAATCCTTGAGTTCTTGGATCTATAAGCCCCAAACCACCTTTACATTTAGGTTGAATACAGTGGGTCCATGATGTGGTGATAAACCCTCTATTGTCGTCCCATTTATCCTAAAAAAATTGACGAATGAATTTAATCAAATCATCATACCCCTTTTTAGAAGGCATCCAACATGAAGAATAATAAACATGTGTAGCAAGAAGTATTTTATTGACAACCTATATTAATTTACTAGCCAAGGAGAGAAATTTATTTCCCCACATGAAAAGTTTATTCTTGACTCTATTAAGGTACCAATGCCACATATCTGAAAGAGAAACCCCGATACCAAAATGTATACCTAAGTATCTCATAATTTCCCCATGTTTAATTTGTTTCCATTCATGGGGAATCCAATGGGAGATAGGACTAGTTTGAACCATCAAATATTTGGTTTTATCATGTGCAAGTTTAGATCTTGAAACATCACAGTACAAAGCCAATATGTCCATCATGTTGGAGATATTATTTTCAAAATTTTGTAAAAATAACAGCTTGTCATCAACATAATGAGGTTGGTTAAAACAACGCTATTGGGAATAGAGATCCCTGAAATTAGCTTCATATTATTAACACTTTGAAGTAGGTAAGCCAAAAGGTCAGTTGTAAGGACATAGAGATAAGGGGCTAAGGGACAACCTTGCCAAATAGATCTTTGTAAAGAAAATGGATTTGTCATCATATTGTTGATAATAATATGAGCATTAGCATCTTAAAACAACATTTGAACATGAGCATAGTTATTGTTGAGGTTTCCAAAAAGGCTCCCAAAAAAAGTTAGACCAATAGTTGTGCACTAAGTCATGTTTTATTGGTGCATTGATGTGACATCACATGATTTATTGCTTTTTAGATCTAAGGAATACATTTCATTCAATTATTAGTACGCATGATCAACACTACCAACTTTAAAGTCACAACTTCTAATCCTATAATATTAAAAATATTGAACAATAAATCAACAAATGTTATAACAACTATTGAAACATTCTCAACTACCGAATCCTCCTCTCCCCTTACTATTAACATTAAAATAATTTACATAAAATAAATGACTAAACTTCTAACATTAAACTATGAAAATAATATCTTAAAAAAAGAGCTTTAAATAATAAATTCAATGAAAATAATATCTTTAAAAACTGAGCTTTAAACATTTTAGAAATAAATGTGCCCTCTAGGCACCGAAGTGTATTTATTGAATTCAAAGGCATCCTATGTTCCAAACAAAGCAATATTCATCGACAATGACAACATAAAAATAACCAAGAAAACGTAAGGTGTAGATTAATTCCCGAGATCTCGGAGTCACGTGGACCGCCCGTACAACATTTATTTGAGCCAGTTTAGTCACTTCTCGATTACCTCGAACTCTTCTAGAAGACACATATTATAATGATTAATTTCTCATTACTCAAAGCGCTAAAATTACTCACATCATGTTGCTTTTTCAATACGGTAGTACTTCACATAAGTGTACTATTTTTTAATTGAAAGAAAATTATGCACCAATAATAATAATAAATGTGTACCATACCAAGAAAATTTCCCACCGCAAAAAATACTTTTTCATTATAGTTTTTAGATGCATGATAAAAAATTAATGGACTAGAATTGCCCAATTACTTTTTTATTAATTTTTTAATTGTAGGCCAGCTGTTAAAGCACATTATAGACCAAACATCATTTTCCACACATGGAAATGTTGAGTGGTCTATGAGCATTTCTATGCTAGATGGGAAAATTATCCCATTGCTTTCAAATATAGTACATTTTTGTAAGGGCGGGCAAGTTGAAAAGCATGTCATCCACTCTCACAAATAACTACAAAGTCTCACCTAATCCAAACCATGGTACATGGGGCCACCTATATGGGTCACACAAGGTCATGCACTAGGAAATCTTCTCTAATGATTTCCCCACTTGCAAAAAAGTGAAAGCATGTTCCTTGTTACTATGACATTCCCCTAACAACCTTCATTAGACTACTGTTAGTTTTTTTATTTATAGGGGAGAGGAACTACTACGGTCGGTAGTGGAGACAGAAGTAGTCTTTTGTGGGTCCTACAGTGGAGTGTAGTAATTTAAAAGTATATTTATTAATGGATAGTGAGAATGACAGTATGTTTTTATTGTATTATTTATTGAAATTCAAATCTTTTGGATGTGTTATTAGACAAAATATTTTTGATGGATTAGACCTCTCTACTCATAATAACATAATGGTTTCTAATTTATATATATTATTTCTCATAATGTTTTAAGTTGTGATAGAAAGAGAAGAATACTAATATTTATATGAGAAGAATTAATTCTAAAAGCACCCACTTAAGATTAAAAATATTTCTTTGGATCTTTCAAGACTTTGAACAGTGATGTTTTTTATTTTTTAAATCATTCATAATTTGAATGTGAATAGACTTTTTATTTCATAGTATGGTCATGGTGGTTTGAAAACCAACCCCACAAGATGTGCATACATTTAGCTTTTAAATGAAATGTTTCTTTTATCATTAAATATTGTAGGAAGCTAACTTTTAATATGATATAGAGTTTTATTTTTATTAAGGTCTGATTTTATTTATTTGTGTAGATTACTTTTGTAATTAGACAAGGGATTTATTAGTCTTTGCTCATATGAAAGTAAACATCAAAATATTAGACAAAAGCTAGTACAAATTTAGGTAACATATAAGATTATTAATAATGTAGTGGTGAAAATAAGATTTAGGAAGAATTTTGTTTAAAAAGTAAAATAAAATTATACATAAGTTAGAATTAATTTTGATAGTGTGGTTATATTAGTCTTGAGTAGGCATCAACTTTTGACTCTTGTGAGAGAGGGATTGCTCCATCTTCTATTGGATTTCTTTTCTAATAGTTTCATGGGTTTTCAACTAAACTTCCTCAACTTTTGATTTGTGCCTTTATGCTTCATAGAGATTTCCACCATGTACAATTTCACTAAACCAAAAGCACCCACTTTATCCAATACTCCTTGAATTGGACAAAGATCTTGAAGAAATCTACTATCTTCTATAAGATAGTATGCATCCTCCTCACTAATGAGTTCTCGTAGTTACAACTCCAAAAACTCAAAGCTATGTTTATCATGATCAATTTAACGAACAAAAGACTTATATGCGAGGGTAACTAAAGGAAAGCTCAAAGAGACAAAAAATACACCCATATTTCCTCCAAACGAAGTACTCATCTAACCTTCCTAAGCTTCAACACCCAACACTACTAAAAAGAGGAACAAGTTAAGCATTGATATCTAAGTTGATTGCAATGAAAGCATCTAAAGCCTAAAAGGCAATCCCTTAAAGTGTACTAATTGCAACCACTTACAATGAGAGGGTTAAATCTAAATAAAACAAGGGACATGATAAGAGAGATCCATAAGCACACACCCTTGCATATATTCCAAAGGAACCATAATGAACATAATACATCCTAATAAATATTCTAATATTTTTCAATAACAATTGGATAAACTTCCCCACTACAAATGAGATTGAAATGATAGAAATAAATGCAAAAAGGAACTTTAAAAAAGATAACCTTATTTGGATTTTTAAAAAGGGCTCCCAAGGGCATATAAATAACTCATGTCTATCAAAGAATCATGACCCTTGGATCCAAATAGAATCATTGTCTTCAGATGAAAGGAGATAGAGGAGAAAAAATCCTTTTAAGGGAGTTGAAATGGAAGAAAGCTCAATATCTAGCCAAGAGGCCACCATCCACCTAGAAAATTAGATTCACTAATAAATCTTCCTATAAATTTCATAATAATATACTTAGCAACTTACTAAAAAGAGGACTCAAAAGCATACTCCTCTAGAAGAGACATAACAAAGATTGTTTTCAAGTTAAGAGTGATATCTCAAAGCAAGAAAGAAGAAGCAATGACACAAACATCCATAGATTAGAAGAATAATATATTAGCATTAAACTCCTTGCAACAACACCCATTGTCTCTTTCCACTTCTCTAACAAGAAGCCAACTTTAGAAAGACCAACACTATTAGACGACCTAACATTTAACCCATAAGATAACTCTCAACGATAGTCCAACTTCCTAGATTTAAGCAAAATAGGGGGCATGTGCCTTGTCAATCAACAATAAAAGGAAGAAATTGCTACAATTATGAAATAATTTACCTACATTCCTATAGGAATAATATAGTAATTTTTCTAGTTAGAACTCCCGTCCTTACCAAACCTACCTTCAAAAATCATGTATGATACTAATGCTTCAAAACATAGTTCTAACTTATTCAATTCCTCTTGCCACAAATCCACACAATAGAAGGCTAGCATAATAACATAGGTTCATCTTATTTTGGTGTTGCACCCTCACCATCACTTGATGAAAACATACAAATTATAGGACTGAAAAATTGACTATCATCAACACCCAACCACAATAGTGATCTTGGATCCATAGCGATTAACCAAAAACCACATCCTAAATAAAACAAAGGACAAAAAAAAACTAGAAATAGAGAAAATATTATCACCACCTCACCTTTTGAATAGAATCATCACCAACTACATGATTCACAAACCCTTCAACCCATAAAAGAGTCACAAGAACCTTCCAAGCTCTAATAATATTATATCATGTTTTGACCTAAACACCTCAAGGATGAGAGGATCATACAAATCAAGAGATTCAAAACCCTCACCTTCAAAATCAAATTCAACTATGACTAGTACCTTCTTAACTATTTTTAGTTGGTGCACCAAAGCCAAAACCCTCTTCTCAAGCTCCCAAAATGTGTCAATGGAGACAAAGCCTTTGTACTCAAAACCTAAAACTAGAATCTCCTCCATTTGAATACTCTAATTCATCTTTGATAGAAAGTAGGAGGTCATTTTGAATTGACATGGCTTCACATATCCATCTCTAAGTAATCAATACCCATAACCTCTTTAATAGCAACTTCAACAAGACTAGAATAAAAATAATTAAATTTTAATAGAATAAATTATTTTTTGTAACAATTATTTTTTTATCAATTTGGTTAAGAGTTGTAACCTATAATTATAATTAGGAAGGGGGAGGTGTGGTGCATGTGATGTTCATCATTTTTTAAAAAAAATGGTCAACCTTTTAAAATTTATAAATTATAATAAGCTATAAACAAAAATTATTTTTCTACCAAGTGCATGTAATATTTGTCTAATAAGGAATGTACTAAGTATACCACATGGATATTTCAGTTATATTATAGAGAATAATGATGAGGACATGGATGGTGTAGTATTTCATGTCAATAAAAGACTTAAAGAACTTTGAGATGTATCAATGTCAAGTTGCCTATTATTCCAACATGACAAATCCAAGATAAACACTTTGGAATTGTTATTTCTTGAACTTTTTCAAATAGATGTGTTTGAGATACCTAAGCTAAGTATTGCACATTTCACATGTAACATTTATAAATTAATTATATTTTCATTATTTTGTGGATTTGAAAGGTTATTTGTAATGTTTATTATATGATATAACTAGAGGTTCTCTATAGTTACTATTTGAAATGTGTAAACATGGTAAAAATAATTTGTAAAAAAATAGGAGATAGTCTCGCTTTGATCGCCTTCAATAAATATCTAATTTTCAACCCTATCTACAACCTTATACATTTTTTGGACACCTTAAAGAGGATGCTTTATATGGTATCATACATTTAGCATGATGAAAACCTATAGAAAGCAAAGCATATAATTGCAAGAAACATACACACAAGACTAAAATATGGAGATTAACATAAAGAAACCCTAGTGGGTAAAATATATAGCAAGAGAGTATTTTCCAAGCCTCATCCCACTATATTTGTCATACACACGTATATTACAACATTAATGAGGCTAATTGGATCTAATACAATGTGTTCAAAATCCTTCACACTTGTTATGAAAACCCTACAACTAAAAAATGCCCATATTTGACTTGCAATCACACTTTGAACATGAAAATGAGCATTGCATAAAGAGAACAATCTTCAAGCTTTGTCTTTACACAGTATATGACACTCATCTATCCTCTCATGGTACTAAAATGGAAGAATTTTTTTTAAAAGAATCAATTTAATGCTAAAATCCTTGTATTTCACTCTCTATTTTCACAATAATATTTTTTCCACTTTTAATAGACCAATATTTGCATAGCTTTCATGGTATTTATGCATTTGCTATGGTATTTTATACATCCATAGTGATATTTATGTATTTACCTTAATAAATGACTCTTTTGTTGCTTATAAAAAGCAATTATTTCATCATTCTTGGTTTTTCACTTAGTTTAGAAGTTTGTAACATGTTACAAGGGCTCTTGAGATGCATAAAATCACCTGAAATAACCCCTTGACATTTTTACAACCTGGCTTACATGAAAATGAAATTCATATATCATTTTCATATTTCTAAGTAACTATTCATCACTCAACTAACGTTGTTCTCCTTGACCTTATTGGTCTAGCTTAGTTTGGAATAATTTTTAAATCAACCCTCCCCATTTGGAGGCTTTTGGTCCCCAAAATATTATCAAAATAATAGGTGAGGAATTCCTTTCCCCATATTACCTTTAAAGTTAGGATACTATTTTCTTTGTTCATTTGGCTTCCTCACAACAAAGAGAGGTGAAGAACAAACTTTTTCAATAAATCTAGGACTAGTCATCAAAAATTAACATTCTAGCCCTTCTCTTAATTATCCATGCAAAACATTGATCGGTTGAATTTAGTTATGTTGATCAAAATAACTAAAGTCAACTGATCAATACTTGCAGCCTAAAGATGCTTCCAGTAATCTCTACATGCAACTGTTTCCAAAAGAGGTAGTCTTTTGGACTCAAGAGCCAACTTAGACTTTCCACATACCTACATGCCCTCATCATTTTAGTCCTCAAGTGATAATATCTCATGGCCTATCTTTGCTCCTTCCTTCCCATGACTCATTAAAGAGACAATATACCCACTTGCATCAATTGATCTCTTAATGTCTAAGGTACCAATCAAAGAAATTTTGGTCCTTCCAACTTATGAATTCAAGAGGTCTTTCCCATCCAAAGACAACATATATTGAAATTATAGTCACACCCTTTCCTAAATTTTTCACCTCCATATCTCTTAACTTTGTTATTGTGACCTATGTGCTATCAATTTTCTTCTCTCCTAAATCATCTCTACCTCAAGTCAATTGCTCATTATCCCTTGAATTTTGTTCAACTAGAATACTACACCCTCATTTATTTGATTATCCAACTTTTATTAAAATTTTCTAATTAATTTCTAAGTGCTTTCTCCAACCAATGTACTCTTGCCTTCACCACATGTAGTTCTCCTTGTATTCTCTTTTCCATACTCTTCAAGTTTTCTTCTTCAAAAATCAATCTCAACCTAAAACTATCATTTTGTATTTTTTTATGCCAATTCCCAACTATGATATACTCCTTATGTGCAATTGGCCTTCATTCTAATCATGTTTAAATTCAGTATTCAACTATGTACAATATTTTTTTCTCTTTTTAGCTCACTATTAATCAAGTGCACTACCAAAAAATCTATCATCATTTTTTCACCTAGATTTTATGACTTAATTTTAGCTTTACCCATTTATAAAATTAATATTCATCTACCCAAATATATTTCTTAGTAGTTCGTGATTTCTTTGTTTTCCACTTTGTTTTGCCATCTTTCCTTATCTTCATTAACAAATGTATTTTAATTTTCTATTTTATCCTTCCTTCTAAAAGTACATCTAATTCATCTTTATAAATTATCTCATTATTCTTGTCTTATGTCAAACATATGCCTAACATAGTACCTTCAACAACATAGATCTCTTCTCTTTTACAAATTTTATCAATCACACACTATCTCCCAACCATCTTAACATTTTTCATGAACCATATCATACCTCTATAACTTTTTTATCTATTTATCACCTATTTATCAAATTGTTTTTCTCTTGTGATAAATTTCAAAATAAACCTCTTACCTTTACTAGTCCCAAACTTCTATAATCCTATTTATCAAATTGTTTTTCAATTGTTTTTAAATGCATGATAAATTAATGGACTAGAATTGCCCAAGTACTCTTTTATTAATTTTTTAATTGTAAGCCAGTTGTTAAAGCACATTGTAGACCAAACTTCATTTTCCACACATGGAAATGTTGAGTGGTCTATGAGCATTTCTATGCCTAGATAGGGAAATTATCCCATTGCTTTCAAACATAGTACATTTTTGTAAGGGTGGGCAAGTTGAAAAGCATGCCATCCACTCTAACAAATAAATACAAAGTCTCACCTAATCTAGACCATGGTACATGGGACCATCTCTATGGGTCACACAAGGTCATGCGATATGCAATATTCTCTAATGATTTCCCCACTTACAAAAAAGTGAAAGCATGTTCCTTGTCACTGTGACATTCCCCTAACAACCTTCATTAGCCTAAAGTTTTTTTTTTTTTTACTTATAGTTAAGTTAAGATATATTTATAAATGGGTCAGTGAGAATGACGGTATGTTTTTATTACGTTATTTATTGAGATTCAAATCTTTTGGATGTGTGATTAGATTAAATAATTTGGTGGATTAGACCTCTCTACTCATAATAATATAATGGTATTTAATTTATATATATATTTTTCCTCTTAATATTTTAAGTTATGATGGAAATAGAAGAATACTAATATTTATATGAGAAGAATTAATTCTAAAAACACCCACTTAAGATTAAAAATATTTCTTTGGGTCTTTCAAGACTTGAACAGTGATATTCTTTTTAAGTCATTCATAATTTGAAGGTGGATAGACTTTTTCTTTCATAGTATGGTCATGGTGGTTTGAAAACTGACCTCACAAGATGTGCACACAAAAGCTAAAAGTTTTCGAATGAAATATTTCTTTAATCATTAAATATTGTAAGTTAACTTTTAGTATGATATAGAGCTTTCTTTTTATTAAGGCTTGATTTTATTTATTTGTGTAGATTACTTTTGTAAATAGAAAATGGATTTATTAGTCTTTGCTCATATTAAAATAATTAAGAATGAAAGTAAACACCAAAATATTAGACAAAATCTAGTACAAATTTAGGTAATATATAAGATTCTTAATAATGTTGTGGTGAAAATAAGAGTTAGGAAGAATTTTATTTAAAAAATAAAATAAAATTATATTTAAATTAAAATTAATATTGATAGTGTGGTTTAATTAGTCTTGAGTAGGCATCAACTTTGACTCATGTGAGAGGGGGATTGCTCCATCTTCTATTGGGTTTCTTTTCTAATAGTTTCATGGACTTTCGACTAAACTTCCTCAACTTTTGATTTGTGCCTTTATGCTTCTTATGGATTTCCACCACGTACAACTTCACTAAACCAAAGGCACCCACTTTATCCAATACTCCTTGAATTGGATAAAGATCTTGAAGAAATCTACTCTCTTCTATAAGATAGTATGCATCCTCCTCACTAATGAGTTCTCGTAGTTACAACTCCAAAAACTTAAAGCTATACTTAAAGCTATGCTTACCATGATCAATTTAATGAACAAAAGACTTATATGTGAGGGTAACTAAAGGAAAGCTCAAAGAGACAAAAGTACACCCATATTTCCTCCAAACAAAGTACTCATCTAACCTTCCTAACCTTCAACACCCAACACTACTAAAAAGAGGAACAAGTTAAGTATTGATATCTAAGTTGATTACAATGAAAGCATCTAAAGCCTAAAAGGAAATCCCTTAGTGTACTAATTGCAACCACTTACAGTGAGAGGACCAAATCTAAATAGAACAAGGGACATGCCACGAGAGATCCATAAGCACATACCCTTGCATATATTCCAAAGGAACCATAACAAACATAATGCATCCTGATAAATATTCTAATATTTTTCAATAACACTTGGATAAACTTCCCCACTACCAATGAGATTAAAATGATAGAAATAAATCCAAAAAGGAACATTAAAAAAGATAAACGTATTTGGGATTTTAAAAAGGGCTCCCAAGGGCATAGAAATAACTTATGTCTACCAAAGAATCGTGACCCTGGGATCCAAATAGAATCATTGTTTCAAATGAAAGGAGATAGAGGAGAAAAAATATTTTTAAGGGAGTTGAAATGGAAGAAATCTCAATATCTAGCCAAGAGGCCACCATCCACCTAGAAAATTAGATTCACTAAAAATTTCTCTATAAATTTCACAATAATATACTTAGCAACTTACTCAGAAGAGGACTCAAAAGCATACTCCTCTAGAAGAGACATAACAAAGATTTTTTCCAAGTTAAGAGTGATATCCCCAAGCAAGAAAGAAGAAGCAATGACACAAACATTCATAGACTAGAAGGAGAATATATTAACATTAAACTCCTTGCAACAACACCCATTGTCTCTTTCCCATTCTCTAACAAGAATCCAAATTTATAAAGACTAACACTCTTAGAAGGCCTAACATTTATCCCATAAGATAACTCTCAAAAATAGTCCAACTCCCTAGATTTAAGAAAAATAGGGGGCATATGCCTTGTCAATCAACAATAAAAGGAAGAAATTGCTACAAGTATGAAATAATTTACCTACATTCATATAGGAATAATATTTTAATTTGTCTAGTTAGAACTCCCATCCTTACCAAACCTACCTTCAAAAACCATGTATGAGACTAATGCTTCAAAACCTAGTTCTAACTTATTCAATTACTCTTACCACAAACCCACACAATATAAGGCTAGAATAATAACATATATTCATCTTATTTTGGTATTGCTCCCTCACCATCACTTGATGAAAACATAAAAATAGGACCAAAAAATTGACTATCATCAACACCTAACCACAATAGTGATCTTGGATCCATAATTATTAACCAAAAACCACATCCTAAATAAATAAAAGGACAATAAACTAGAAATAGAGAAAAAATATTATCACCACCTCACTTTTTGAATAGAATCATCACCAACTCCATGATTCACAAACCCTTCAATGCATAAAAGAGTCACAAGAACCTTCCAAGCTCTAATAATATTATATCATGTTTTGACCTAAACACCTCAAGGATGAGAGAATCATACAAATCAAGAGATTAAAAACCCTCACCTTTAAAATCAAATTCAACTATGACTAGTTAGTACCTTCTTGGGGTGCTACTACAATAATGGGTTACACTTTCTAGGACATCCTAATTTTTACGTGAAATCACATATTTTTGAAAAATATAATGATTTAAGCCTTTAAAGGTTCCATTTAAATTATTTTAATTAAAGAGGGTTTGATCAAATCCCCTTAGATCAAACCCCCTTGGATAGAACCCCATTAGTTTTAAACCATACTGATAATGGAGTCTCCTCTACACCTATCAAAATGCTGATAAAATACCACTTTTGATTTACCTTTTGGGTGATCAAATGAATTCATTTAAAATTTATGTTATGTAAGTATGTAGCCCTTATTATAAACTTCCCAAAAAGTATAATTTTAAATATATTTAATTTAATTATTATATTTATTTTTATTTCTTGTGAATGTAGGTTTTTTAATGAACATCAAGTTCTTTGTTTCACACATACGAAAAAATAAGAAAATAGAGAAAAAAATTCTAAAAAATACATGTGCACTAGGTATTGATGTCCTTATTCCAACAAAAAAAAAAAGTTAATTCAAATGCATACAAAAAAAGTTATGCGGTCTGAAGTACACCTATGTCCAAATTATAATTTCTATGTCTAGGAAAATTAATTTAAAAAATATATGTAACAAAAAATTATGAAAAAATATCCATGCACTAGATATTGGTGTGAAAAAATTGTATTTTAAAAATTAGAATTGTATCCTTTCTATAAAAAAAGTTATGTGGCCCGAAGTAAACATCACTTTTTAAAAAAATTGTTTAGTAGAAAAAATAAATTACTAAAAATTACATAAAATGATTCAAAATTTATTTTTTATTTTTATTTTTAAATATAATTAGAATCTACACACAAAATATCACAAATTGCTATTTTGATTCATCTTCAAATTCTTAATGGTTTAGCTGCTATAGGTGTAAGAAAGTGAAGATTTGGTGAAAAATGTTGATTTCAATGTCAAGTTTGGCCAAAAAGTGTAGCCCATTATTGTGGGATCACCCCTTAACTACTTTTAGTTGGTGCACCAAGCCAAACCCTCTTCTCAAGCTCCCAAATTGTGCTAATGGAGACAAACATTTTGTACTCAAAACCTAAAACTAGAATATCCTCCATTTAAATACTCTAATTCATCTTTGATAGAATGTAGGAGGTCATTTTGAATTGACATGGCTTCACATATCCATCTCTAAGTAATCAATACCAATAACCTCTTTGATAGCAACTTCAACAAGACTAGAATAAAAATAATTAAATTTTAATAGAATAAATTATTTTTTTGTAACAATTTGTTTTATCTATTAGGTTAAGAGGTGTAACCTATAATTATAGATGAATAAGAGGAAGGGGGGGGGGGCGGGTGTGGTGCATATGATGTCCATAAATTTTAAAAAATGGTCAACCTTCTAAAATTCATAAATTATAATAAGTTATAAACTAAAATAATTTTTCTACCAAGTGTGTAATATTTGCCTAATAAAGAGTGTACTAAGTATATACCACATGGAATTAGAGAATAATGATGAGGACATGGATGGTGTAGTATCTCATGTCAATAAAATACTTAAAGAACTTTGAGATGTATCAATGTTAAGTTGTCTATTATGTCAACATGAAAAATCCAAGATAAACACTTTAACATTGTTATCTCTTGACCTTTTTCAAATAGATGTGTTTAAGATACCTAAGCTAAGTATTGTATGTTTCACATATAACATTTATAAATTAATTATTTTTTCATTATTTTTTGGGTTCGAAAGGCTATTTGCAATGTTTTTTATATGATATAATTGGAGGTTCTCTATAGTTACTATTTGAAATGTATAAATATGGTCAAAATAATTTATAAAAAAATAGGAGATAGACTCCCTTTTCAATCACCTTCAATAAATATGTAATTTTCAACCCTGTCTACAACCTTATACATTTTATTAACACCTTAAAGAGGATGCTTTATATGGTATCATACCTTTAGCATGACGAAAACCCATAGAAAAAAAAGCATATAATTGCAAGAAACATACACACAAGACTAAAACATGGAGATTAACGTAAATAAACCCTAATGGGTAAAATATCTAGCAAGATAGTATTTTCCAAGCCTCATCTCACTATCTTTGTCATACACACATATATTACAACACTAATGAGGCTAATTGGATCTAATACAATGTGTTCAAAATCCTTCACACTTGCTATGAAAACCCTACAACTAAAAAATGCTCATATTTGACTTGCAATCACACTTTGAACATGAAAATGAACATTGCATAAAGAGAACAATCTTCAAGCTTTGTCTTTACATAGTATATGACACTCATCTATCCTCTCATGGTACTAAAATGGAAGGATAAATTTAAAAAGAATCAATTTAATGCTAAAAATCCTTGTATTTCACTCTCTACTTTTGCAATAAATTTTTTTCCACTTTGAATAGACCAATATTTGCATATTTTTCATGGTACTTGTGATTTGATATGGTATTTTATACATGTACATTGTGATATTTATGTATTTACCTTAATACATGACTCTTTTGTTGCCTATAAAAAGTAATGAATTCATCATTCTTGGTTTTTCACTTAGTTTAGAAGTTTGTAACATGTTACAAGGGCTCTTGAGATGCATAAAATCATCTCAAATAACCCCTTGACATTTTTACAACCTGGCTTACGTAAAAATGAAATTCATATATCATTTTCATATTTCTAAGTAACTATTCATCACTCAACTAACATTGTTCTCCTTGACCTTATTGGTCTAGCTTAGTTTGGAATAATTTTTAAATCAACCCTCCCCATTTGGAGGCTTTTGGTCCCCAAAATATCATCAAAATAATAGGTGAGGAATTCCTTTCCCCATATTAACTTTAAAGTTAGGATACTATTTTCTTTGTTCATTTGGCTTCCTCAACACAAAGAGAGGCGAAGAACAAACTTTGTCAATAAATCTAGGATTAGTCATGAAAAATTAACATTCTAGCCCTTCTCTTAATTATCCAAATACAACGTATATTGAAATTACAAGAGGTCTTTCCCATCCAAAGACAGTGTATATTAAAATTACAAAAGGTCTTTCCCATCCAAAGACAACGTATATTGAAATTACAATCACACCCTTTCCTAAAATTTTCACCTTCATATCTCTTACCTTTGTTATTATGACCTATGTGCTATTGCTTGTCTTCTCTCCTAAACCATCTCTACCTCAAGTCAATTTCTCATTATCCATTGAATTTTGTTCCAATAGAATTCTACACCCCCATTTCTTTGATTATCCAACTTTAATTGAAATTGTATAATTAATTTCTAAGTGCTTTCTCCAATTGATGTACTCTTTCCTTCACCATATATGTAGTTCTCCTTGTATTCTCTTTTCCATACTATTCAAGCATTCTTCTTCAAAAATCAATCTCAACCTACAACTATCATTTGGTATTTTCTCATGCCAACTCCCAACTATGATATACTCCTTATGTGCAATCGACCTTCATTCTAATCATGTTTAAATTCATTATTCAACTATGTACAATATTTTTTCACTTTTCAGCCCATTATCAATCAAGTGCACTACCACAAAATCCATCATCACTTTTTCATCTAGATTTTGTGACTTAATTTTAGCTTTAGGGTGATCCCACAATAGTGGTTTACAATTTTTGGCCAAACTGGACACTAAAATTACTTTTTAAAGCTAAATCTTCACATTCGGGCACCTATAGCGGCTAAACCGTAAAGAATTTGAAGATGATGAAAACTATAGTCTCATCACATTTTGTATGTATATTCTAAAAATATTTTTTTTCAAAATTTTTGGAATCAGATTGCACTTTGTTTTCCATCTCCTACGAAAACTAGTTTTTTTTCAAAAAACAACATTTTTAAAAAGTGATGCGCACCGTATAACGCATAACTTTTTTTCCATGAAGGATAAAATTCTAATTCTTTCAAATTTAGATTCGTAACTCTAATATCTAGTGCTTCCACTTGGTTAGACAGTTTTTTATTGAATATTTTTTCTTTAATCAAGTTTTGAAGTCAAACCTATTACAATTCAGACATAGCGCGACCGTATAACGCATAACTTTTTTTGTATATATCGAAATTCAATTTTTTTTGTTGGATCAAGGACTTCAATATCTGGTGCACTCATATTTTTCAAATTTTGTTTTTGATAATCTACTATTTTTCCACATGTGCAGAACATAGACCTTCATTTTCGATGAAAAACCTATGTTTAATAAAACTAAAAACAAATACATAATAAAACCAAAACATATTAAAATTATATTTTTTGGATAGCTCATTCTGAGGACTACCTAATTCAAGTTGGTTTTGTGAAGATTCCTCCATTTTCATCCTCAACTCGACCTCCAAAGTGCCAAAATTCAGGTTTTTTTTGTGTCTCAGGGAGGGGATGAGGAATAAAGGGGGTTCGTTTGAACCAAATGAACCCTGGTTCATTCGAACCCCCCTTCTATAAGGGGTTTTGATGGATTTTTTGGTGGGAAAGTATTAGGAGGGTTCGCCCGAACCTATGTTCTAGCGAACCCCTAAAATCATTTTTTTTTTTCCATGCATTCATTTTTTGTGAATCTTCCTTCCTCACTTCAATTGTAAACCACTATTGTGGCTTCACCCTTTATCCATTAATTAATTTTCATCTATCCAAATATATTTCTCAGTAATTCATGATTTCTTTGCTTTCCACTTTGTTTTTCCATCTTGCCTTATCTTCACTAACAAAGATATTTTAATTTTATATTTTGTCCTTCCTTCTAAAAATACATCTAATTCATCTTTATGAATTATCTCATTCTTCTTATCTCATGTCAAACATATACCTAACATAGTACCTTCAACAATATAGATCTCTTCTCTTTACAAATTTTATCAATCACACACTATCTCCCAACCATCTTAACATTTTTCATGAACCATACCATACCTCTATAACTTTTTTATCTCTTTATCACCTATTTATCAAATTATTTTTCTCTTGGGATAAGTTTCAATCCCAAACTTCTATAATCCTATTTCATTCTCAAACCCTTAAAAGTCAACATATCAAAATGATCTCTCTCCACTATTTTACACTTACATATCAAATCCTCAATCAAATCATTCTTGGATATTTTTTTTTATATATTATTCAATCTAACACTTCTCCATTTCACCTTAGAATTATGCACAATATTCTCATTTTTTATCTATAACTTTCTTCTTCTCATTTTTCTTGATTTTCTTATTAGTGACCAACTATGAAACTTGTGATGCACATTTTACATTGTTTAACTTGAAATGTTTTCTTCTTCAATTTTAGGATTCATTTGTCTCACCTCAACCTCATATTCATATTGTGTATTATCACAATCACCTATGTCTTCAATTGTCTTGGGGTTCATTGTCTTTACCAATATTTGTTGCAGTACTACTATCTTGTCTAGTCTAACTTATCATTACTTTTATACCTTCAACAAGATTTCTCCTTTCATATTCTTCTTTACTTTTATTCTTATAAATCCTTAAGTCTTTTGATATAAATCCTATTGGACTAGTTTCATTAGAAACATCATTTATTAACTTATAATTCACACCTTTTATCATAACTCTCGTTTCTTCTTGCAAATTTCCTTAAACTTTGGTGCTTGATCTATTCATGTTTCACTAAATTACTCTTCATCTCAAATTCTTCCACTTTTGATATATTGCCTCATAAATTGGTGTATATCCACCTTCTTCTTCTATGGATTATTTTCAATCACACTTTCAAAATTTACCTAATTGTATATATACCTTCTAACATATTTCCTCATATTTATTCTTCCAAATGCAAAATGACCTATTTATTATTTCTTCTTTACTCTTGCAAATTGCCTCTCTATTCCAGTGGTGTGTTTTTGAAGCTTCTCAATATATCTTCATGAAGATAATGTTGATTGCCTCTTCTTTGATGTGTTTTTAACAACCTTAATGACCTTAGCTATCTTATACATAAGATTGCAATGTTGGAAGACAATATACTCTTTTCCTTTTCCCAAATGCTTGGACTACCCAACAACTTAGTGCAAGATGATATCTTCACACTTTCTTCTTTCCTTAAAAATTTCTAGGAATTGTGCCTACTCTAATGCCACTTGGTATAGAAATTGATAGATATTCTAATTGAAACTATCCAATAATGTAATCTTAACACAATTACTCACAGTGGATGCACAAAAAAACTTAATTATCAACAAAAGATTGTGTAAAGAATTAATATCAATACACACACACATTGATGTGTTTGATCATTTGGATACCCCATCTATAAGTTATTATTTTTATTATTTGTCATTCACTAATGATTATTCTAGGTATAATTGGATATATTTTCATAGGCTCAAGCTTAAGGTGTTTCTAGAGTTTAGGAGTTCCAAGCTCTAGTTGAGAATTAGACTAGTAGGAAAATAATGGTGCTTATGACAAATAATGGAGGCAAACTTTTATCTAAAGAGTTTGAATATATACACACACACATTCAAAAATTTAAGTTACATCAATATTTTATATTGTTAGGGCTCATAATTAGAATAAATCTTAGTCTTAGGTTACAATAAATTCAAACTCCCTAAATTCAAATTCACCTCCATTGACTCAATTTGAAAGTATGACCATTGGTCCTTAGATTTCATACCAAAATTTATCTAAATTCAGGTCCAAAGATTCATAACTAAAGGCATGTACTAAGACACTAGTTTCATGTCCATAAATCAATTGACAACACATATTTGATTAGATAAGAAATAAATTAAAGCATAGGTTTAGGTCACAATGACATCAAATAATAGATACCACAATGGTCTTCATGTTATGCATCTTATATCAATCATATATTTGATCTTGTGAATAAGAATCAATAGGGGATTGATTTAAGGCAAAAAGACTATCAAACTTCAATCCTTACACATCATACTCATAAAGGTGTTAATCAACACCATATTTTCTTATTCATATATCTTGCATAAGGAAGCTAGATTTTGTAGGTTTTAGGTAAGAATGATTGTATCATTGAATTTGGATGGAGCACAAAACAAGAAGTTGAGATAACTAGCATGATTTTTCCTAAGAGCTCATAACAATAAAAACAACTATTCATTATCATCTATACATCTTGTTGGTCTCTAATTTATCACATAATTAATGTCAATTATAGTATAACAAATAGAATTCAATAAGATAGGTACACACTCTTATCTCTTTTGCCTGGTCAGTTAAGCTTTACATTTCATGTTTATGAGAACTCCTTGTCTATTACAATTTAAATGATTATTTAATTAATTAATTAATTTATTTAGCATTCTAGACTTAGATATTTGAGAGGGTAGTCTTTTATTCCTTGTCAATTATATTTAGCAAATTTTATAATATTCATAAATATAAAGTCTTAAATAAAATAATGACACAAAAAATTATAAAGAAAATATTCTTTATCCTATAAAAAATGACTCTAACTTTAAGCAGAACAATTTACCCTATTAGTGATTTTAAATTTAAATGCACCTCTAAGTTTGTATAAATCTTAAATGAATTAGAACAAAAAATAATGCATGAATAAAACTATAACTATTGGAGGATGAGTTATAAACTTACACTTTTACTTATAATATGGATTTGTGGTAACTCACTCTTTTTTTCATCAAGTTAGATTCAAAAGAATTAATTCACAAATTAGACTTAGTATTCCTTTCAAAAACTCATCAGACTAACAAGTTTCCTCCTATTTTCTTATGATATTCTTGGTTATCAATATACATGATGGAAATTTTCTTTGGTCTGGGATACTTTAGTGGGATTGCATGGCTTTATAAGAACTACTTGACTCCCTTCATATCTAGCTTAAAGGCCTATATGCACATGCTAGGTTCTTTTAGGAATCTATAAAAAGGAAACCTCCCTCTAATTTTTTTATCTCTAGCATATAGTATTAATCCTTTATTTCATCATCTAATGTCATTGAATATATTGTTGGTTCCCCTTCTACATATTTGCAACCTAAAATATCAAAATTCCTAGCTATTAGAGACAACATTCTTATAGGTGAATTGAATGAAAAAACTAGTTGTATGCAGTGCACAATATATGACCTTTACTCAAATCCATTTATAACTTAGCAAAGAGATTTAGAGTGTAATGTTTCATCAGATAAATTAGTTACTCATTGTGGAAAACACTTGGTTAGCTTGGGAGATTCTCATGACTTGGACATCCTTAATGATACTAATGCTTTTTTTGTATTCTAATAGCCCTACATGCTTTTCTTTTATTAGAAGATCTTGTGTTGTTAATTATTTCCTTGTTAACATGTCATGATTATCAAAGGTACATATTCTTTCATCGTCCTCTAATTGATGATATATTCCTATTCTTTTAGGTTTCTCTTAGTTTCCCCTATTGACCCTAATCTTATTTGACCTTGCCAATCCAACATCATTTACTTTAGGCAGGATATCAGTGAACAAAACACCTCTTCAAAATAAAACTTCTCTTTATTTATGACATAATATCCCATTTAGCACTCCCTTTACTTCACCCAAGTTATTTGGTCATCCATGCTACACATCTTTCCCTATTCCACCCTCGCTTCTTACCCTCCTTGAAATTACCATTCTCTTTCTAGTACATGGTATAATGTGAATTGTAAAAATATTCATAAGCTAAGGAAATAGATTATGATGTATATACCCTCTAAATAGAAAAAAATCAAGAGCTTCCTTAGGAGGAAAAAGAGGAACTAGCTCTTGAAAAAGTATAAAACTATACCCAATCAACTTTGGTTCACCCCCAAAATATTTTGGAGAGTCTTCCTCCTTAAAACTCAAAATGTATAATATTTGACCTAGAGATTTGGTTCAATTATGCCTCTACCCTATATAGTGTTCCAAACCAACCAAGCATTTGAGTTAACCCAAAATATAGTTGTTACTATTATTTTTGAATCACCAATCTTTCATGCTATACTCAAGCTCTAATCCAATAAAGCCCAAAATATTAAGAACCTAAAATATGAATTCTTTAAACATATAACCCATAAGACTTAGCAATCGGTGTTAACTTATTTAACTATATAATAAATCATGATTTTCTACCTTTTTAAACCTCCCATATCATGCATCCTATCCACAAATATAGAGACCAAAATGATCCAAGTAACTACCACGCCATTACAGTTGTTCACACCTTGGCTATGATCTTTGCCACAAATTTAGAAATCCATCTCTAAATGGGCATAAATAGAATCTTAGGCCATATAGCAAGCATGATTTATGAGGAACTATCATACCATGGATCACATCTTCACCTTGATAGCTATCATTTCTTAAAGACTAAAGTAATCAACCATAGAGTATGTTCATGTTTTGTAGATATTTGTAAGGCATTTGGCATAGTCCCACAACACTTGCTTATGGGAAGGCTTAAGGCTTTAGGTCTTCCACCTCTAGAGGTTTCATTAGTGATAAAACCTATGAGTCTATTATTGGTACCTAGGTGTAAGAAGTGACTAGTAAAACATATGACACATAGAGTAATATAGATGTTAAATAAGGATGCCCACTCTCTCCACTTTTTAGGCTATACATCAATGAGCTAAATGAAATCATATTAAATATACTAAGTGATAAAGATGATTTTCTATTCTTCAGAGTTTTTATTATTGTTCTCCTACTTACAAAATGCATCACCTTAATGTCTCACGTAGTGAGGGTCTCTAAGGAAAACATGATATTTTAGCCTCATTTTCTTATAACCATTGCCTTCAAGTTAGCTTGGGTAAAAATAAAAGTAAGGACCTTTTCAACATTTCTAGAAAGAAGGAATTTGTAGTGAATCAAGGATTAATTATAGAGATGATGAGAAGGTTGAGGTTATTTCCTTATATGTTTACCTTTGCATCCTCTTCTATAACCCATATTTTAGCTTAACTCTAGTTGCTAAGTCAAGACTAGGCAATGGATTTGTTTCTCTTACCAACCTTGAAATATAATGCTCTTAGGTTTAGTTTTGAGACATTCAAATGAAGATATGCCTACTACATTAATTGTTCATATCTACCCTCTTTTATGGTTATGAGATTTGGGATCCACACCTTTGGGTTGTGGATCAAAATCATATGCAAATTATTGGTTATGGTGTTGTCTAAACATATTCATGCTTATAAATTGGTCCCTCATTTCACAATATTTGAAAAAATTGGTATAACTTCTCTCATTAATTCAACGATATTTCATGTGGTGACTATGATGCATAGGTTGAGATTGTTGATCAACTCTCATATTAGTCATCTTAGGTATCATTGTCCTACTCTTAGATCCTCTATGGTGTTGGTAGGTCATCGGTTTGAGTCTTGTTTATGTGAGAGCCTCCTTCTTATTGTGCCTCATTACCATTCGTATTACTAGATTACCAAAATAGAGCTTTTTAGTGAATGCTCCTAATCTCTCTAAGGGGAGATACATAAGGGAAATCATATGGAGATTTAGAGAGCCTACCTCCAAATGACACAAATTGCACTTGGAGTCTTCAACACTTCAACATTACTTATATCTATCTCTCTAGTTTAGTCATGTACTCATCTTCCCCTTGGGATATACCAAACTCTAGCTACCTTGAAGCATAAGTGTTCCTCTTGTACAACTTAGAGTTTGCTTCCACCAACTTTGAATTGAGAAAGATAACCATATTCCTCAAGAGCATTAACTTTGCAAGATACACTCCTTAAAACTAGAAATTAAGGAACCTTTTTGTATTTATATGCTTCCTTATCATGAATGATTTTATCTCTTCAAAGACTCAGTTCTTTCCAAGCTCTTATGGCTTATAAGGACATTAGATGTCTTGCTCTCTTCTTGTGGGAAATGCTTGACCTTCATTGATAACCTTTAGAGACATGTCCACCAAAGGGGCTCACACTAAATTGATTACTTCCTATTTCCAACCCTCTTACTTTAATAGTAAGAGGCCCTCGATCAACTTCAAAGTTCATAAAGTAGATCCATGAGGCATCACGAACCTAGTGACCCCATGGCCTCACGTCAACCATAGACTTTCTTACAACATTGGATCTTCAAAGTGTTATCTAAGACCTTCAAAGATCGTCTATAAAATTTACTTTTCTTACAAAAACTGCTTTATATTTTTATATTTCTCTTCAAATATCCTTGCGCTCAGGAATGCTAAGTGCCATACCCAATCAAAAAAGGATAGAATCCAAACGCATTTCAAGTAATTACAATAGAACCTGACCCATTGATCCCTTGGCTCTTCTAGCAATACAAACATATTGAAGTAATTGATGCTCTGTAAGTCCGTAATGAAAACCTAATCTTTGTTTTTCTTTTAGACAGACGAGATATTTTTCTTCAAATATCCTTGCACGCTCCTCTACTCCTCTTTACAACATATTTTTTAGTTCTATAAACTAATTTTAATCTTCCAAAACATTAATATATAAAATCCAATCTAAAATTACTTCTAAATTAAAAATACATTCAATTCAATCTACATTCTAAGTCTTTGTAGAACTCAAACATGAACTGCATTTATTAAATTTTAAATTTACATAGTAAATGGAGCTCCAAATCTAACTCTTTGTAGAACTCAAACATGAACTACATTTTTTTAATTTTAAATTTACATTGTAAATGGAGCTCCAAATCTAACTGCAACTCTAGATTACATTTGACTCTACGTGCAACTCTTAAGTCTCTCTGAAACTCCAAGGGGGGTTTTGATATAAACGAAGTTCACAATTTTAAGTCTGAGTTTCAATAAAATAAGTTAAAATGGCAACCTGACTACTCACATCAAACCCAAGGTGAGGCGTTAACCTGAGGCGAGAGGATGATGTAATGTCGATGTCATGACCAGAAAACTACCAAATAATCAGGATTATTCCAAGGTCATCGGTAGTTACCACCAAATATACAATAATAATCATCTAACAAACCGAGAGAATTCTTCGGTGAAATACAAATGAGGGGGTGTCAATTACAAAGTGACAGATAGATAAGCTGACAATCATCATTGTCATATATCCAGAGGGAAACTGACAGACTGAGGACAGCTAACTAGCAGTTATTAAAAGCAGAGGACAAAGTCATTATCAAGGGCCTAGTTTTAATCCCCTATTTAAGCATTATTGACCCCATATGGAGGGTGGCAAATGCTTCACAGCCGGCAATGGCAATTTGCGCTGCTCAATCTACAAGACATCCAGCTCATCAATTGTACAACTAATGCCTCTGGACCCGTTTTCCTACACGCCCACTTTCTCAAATCCACTCAAACTATATCCAACCTGTAATACCAATCACTTTATGCTGTCAACTCCCTGTTACCAACCCTCTTGTGGTTGGATTCAATATATAACTCCAAATGCCTTCTTTGTCCTCTTCATAGCATAACAGAAAGCGTTGTGTTTATATGCTTTACCGAGGCGAAATACTTCTGTATTTGAGACCTAGAATACAGAGGCTGCACTGATAGAACTGACTGCAGGGATTGCCCAGGAAGCCTAGCTTGTTAAGGCGTACTTAAGTGTTGCAGGCAATGATGTGGAAGAAAATCTCAGCAAAGCTGCATTCTGTATACTCTTCTATGTAGGAGTGAGTACAGAATAGGCCTCATTGTGTTGAGGTCTGGTAGTGGGTATTGCAGGGAATGCAGTAAGAGCAGTTTTGCAGTCATAAGGCCTGTTGCTGTTTGTTACAAGGTTACTATTTGAGCATTACAAGGAATTGGGTTTTTGATTTTGCAGGGAATGTGTTGAAAAGCCAACACTAACCAGATCATTAGGCCAACAACAACCATTGAAAGCACTTCCTGTCATTAGGCCTGTTCCTGCTGTTTCAAGCTCTATTTGGGCATTGGAGGGAATCAGAACCTTTGGTATTGCAGGGAATGCACTTGAGTCCTAAGAAACTTTGGGTTTTGTTCATAAAGATGGGATTTTAAATATACTACAATAACAGACGCATATTGGGTGCTGCAGGGAATGCATTGAGAGATTAAGAAGAGTATATATTCATAATGGATCCTTGCTCGTTTGTGAAGGTCTTGGTAGGAGGTCTGGCATTGAGGATCCCAGTGGCATCCAAGCCCACCAAAACAGGCGTACATCCTACTGCTTCTCCATGCTTCTGTGAATTCAAGCTGCACAATTTTCCTCTGCAAACTGCAGTAGTTCCCCTGATTTCCCCAAGGTCATCTGACCCTGATGTTCATAATATATCAGCTAGCTTCCACCTCGAAGAAAATGAGGTGAAAAAGCTGTCTTCTTCATCCTCTCCATCCTGTTTAGGGTCCTTAAAACCCTTACTGGATATTGCTGTTTATACAGGAAGACAAGGATCCACTTGTGGTGTGGCTTTGGGGAAGCTCTTGGGGAAATTCAGTGTCCCTGTGGATCTAGAGGGGGCTAACGAGAAGGCCATTGTTTTCCACTCTGGCTGGGTTTCAATAGGGAAATCTAAACTGGATGGTGCTCAACTGCATCTGAATGTCCGAGCAGAACCAGATCTTCGCTACGTGTTTCAGTTTGATGGGGAAGTTCCATCCAGCCCTCAGATTCTCCAAATTCAAGGCAGTATTAGGCAGCCAATTTTTAGCTGCAAGTTCACCTGTGACAGAAGCTCTAGGTCACGGTAAGCATTTCACATATTTTTTCTGTATCTGTTGATGAATTAGCGTTGGCATTTGTCAAGTTTCTTTATTTTCTATGTCTTTAAGAACATTATACAATAAGTCATAAACAACAATAAAACATATAGTAGTTTGCAGGCCTCGAGTCTTAAAACATATGAATCATTAAAATGATGTGATCGATTTTTTCGGTCAGTCGGTCCGTTGGTCGGACAAACTGCAACGTAGTTTCAACAGTGTATTATTTAAGGTCAATAGGTTCATAGGGTTTGATCATAGTAGGATATTTTGAATGAGTACGAGCCCTTAGTATCTGCAAAAAAATTTCTGTCAAGTTTGGAACCGCATATAGGCATTAGATCTAGGAATGTCGTATGCTGTTGAACAGTTTGAAGCACCATGATTAATAGGTTTGTTACAAAATCAGAAAAAATGGTACATGGTGTCGAGTAATTTTGAAGTGCATATGAGTAGCCGTACGTGGGTGAAAGATTGATACTGTCTTGGGTAATTTTTGGTATTTAGTTCAGTTTCTGATCAGGTCTTGTTTCTCTCTACAGATCATTGCAACAGGAAACTAGCAGGAAGAAAGGCTGGTCTTGTTCATTTGGAAGCGATAGAGAGCAAGATCGGAGGGAGCGCAAAGGATGGCTTGTAATGATTCATGATCTTTCTGGCTCTCCTGTTGCAGCTGCATCCATGGTCACTCCTTTTGTTCCTTCACCTGGTTCTGATCGGGTAAGCCACTCAAATCCTGGTGCTTGGCTCATCCTCAGACCTGATCATAGGGGTGAGGACAGTTGGATACCGTGGGGCCGGTTGGAAGCATGGAGAGAGCGAGGTGCCAGTGGTGGATTGGGGTGTAAATTTGAGCTCATGGCAGAAGGGGGCGGTTTGGCTGGAATGGGTAATGGACTGTTGCTAGCAGAATCAGTAATCAGTTCAACAAAGGGTGGCAAATTTCTTATAGACACTGGTCATGGCAAGTCATCAGGTACTCCTATTGCTAACTCTCCTGTTTCAACCCCTCGCAGCAGTGGAGATTTTAATTTCAGCACATGGCCATTTCTTGCTTATGGAGGCTTCGTGATGAGCTCTACTGTTCAAGGAGAAAGAAAATGCAGTAAACCTGTTGTCCAACTAGCCATGAGACATGTGACCTGCATGGAGGATGCTGCGGTGTTTGTGGCCTTGTCAGCAGCAGTGGATCTAAGTAGGGATGCATGCCAACTTTTTACACGAAAGTTAAAGAAAGAGTTGTGTCACCAAAATAGCAGATAGAGAATCAGTCTCCTTTAATGCCATAAACAGGACCCTCAAGAAAGGGATTCGGATCATACTGTTGGAGATCAAAGTTTGCAGAATTTAGAAATCTTCCTTCAGAACTTTGGCTTTAGTGGCGAGTACATGTGAAATCCACTACAGTTAAGGTGTGGCAGAACAGCTGGGTTGCATTTAGATTTTGGGATTTTCAGTGCTGGAGGAAAGCAAATTGCTTGTTTGCTTTTGTTCTGAGTATAATTTATCTCAGATTATGAGTTTGTGACCTTAACAGATCGCGATGGTGATATTTTTTGTGGTGTGTCCTTTGCTTAATATCAACAATTTGCTGCAGTGACAACTTTTTTGTGGGATATATTTTTTGACCGATTAGTGATGGGCAACAATCAGACAGAAATCCATTCATAGCTCCTCCAAGATATTACTTTGTCTCAACCCATGGGGTTTTTCATGTACAAAGACGGGCTCTTGTTCCTCTCAAAGGAAAATGAGAGTTGTTCATCTTTTTTTAACTAACAGAGTGTTAACATACAAAAGATTAGAGAAATATTCATGATCAAAAAAATTTCATTGAAGTTGTGATGTGATGTTGGATATGGTTTCTTTTGAGTTTTGATATATTGATGGTTTTGCTTGGGTGAAATGGATGAAGGTATAAGGATCCTCTTTGAGACTTATTTGTCAAATAAGTAGTATATAAGATGAAAATAGACTTGTATGTTGATTTATTTTCATCAAAAGTAATGGATTTAAATGAAGGCTCCCCATGAATGAGGTCCTTCTTTGAGACCGGATCACCATTTCCACATGACGCCTAACATTTTCAGATAACATTTGCAAAGGTTTCATGGGCTTGCCGTTGAATTACATTTCATCCTTCTTTGCGAGTCATTTATCACTGACTGAAAAGCATTTGGACTAGTGTGAACGAATTTGAGAATCATATTAACTGAAAGCTTTTCTATTAGTTGGGACAGCAAATAGTTGTTTAACCTGATTTAACTTGATATTTTGTGGGAAATCTTATCTCGCTGTTTTGGGAAGATTCAAAATAACTTGAGGAGTTTCGATTTTTTACATTTTATTTTAATATTGCGATCTTTCTATGAACAGCACCTTAGAACAAAAATGTTGGGAAAAGAGTGGACTGTAGAATATATGTTAATTTTGGTGTCACTGAAGATCTTGTTCTCCATTTTGTTCAGCATTGGTAAAATCTGTATAATACAGAAGCAAGAGGCTTTGTCACAAATGAATAAATCGAATTAGATGATGATTGTGCAGAAATACGCTATGAATTCCCAGTGACATTTTTTCACGGACATGGTTGCATCTAAGAATGTTCTCCATCCAATACAGAAGCAAGATCCTCAGAATCAATAAACTTTTGTCACACTCACAAATAAATGAATGGAGTAGATGATGAATATGTAGCACTATACTATAAACCCCTGAAATCCAAATTTTCGAGATAGGGTATCTAATTTTCCCAAGGCTCGTATTATATCTAAGAACGTTTTCATCTGACCAGTGGCTTCTAGTACAATGCGTTTGTATTTAGTTAACTTCTGATCAGAGGTAGCTTACCTATCAGTAATGCGTTGTTTTATATTCAGAGTAGTGTGTTGATAGTTGGAATCCGGATCAATAACTAAAATTAATTGTGTGCATTGTAGTACTGCGACCATAAATGTAGCGTCTTGGATCTCTTTCATAGCCAAAGGCTACAGTTTTATCAAAGGAGTGTTAGTAGTGCAAGTTTCAGACCCACTAGCATTTGAGCTGTCTGTCCGTCATTTTTTATGAGTTTTACTAAAACAAATTGGAATCTGGTGAAGGAATGGAGGAATGACTTGCAGCCTCTGTAAGGGTTCAAGCTTTCACATGTTATGATCCGTCTCTGTAAAGCACATTATCTACATTTATACCCAATAGAAAAGAGGTGGGTTAAGACGAATGCTTAAATCAATTTCTAGAGAGATATTGTAATGAAGAACGGTTAACACAATTTTTATAAAGGGAAATTGTAATTACCCTAATTTCTTTTGTCTGCTATTTCAGGGTTATAAGAATGAGAAAAAAAAACTTCTTATAAGCTTTTTAGAAGATAAATTAAAAAGCATGCTCTCGCCAAAGTTTTCAAAGGTATTTTTATGCATCAAATTAGAATGGTGCTTACATGCAATGTCTATCCAGTCTTCTGGAAGCACTTTTTACAGAAATAATTGTTGGTATGAGATTTCCACAATTCATGTAGTATTAATAAGATAGCTTGTGAATTCAATTGTTCATGTTTTTCAGCCTAGAAACAATCTCATCAATACAGAAATAATCATTAATTAAAATTTAAAAATATTTTTGAAAAATGTCCTACTGGCCTTCCCACTTAACACAAAATAAATTCGTTCTTAAATTAGAATTGATGCCGACACACAATGTCTATTCAGCTTTCTGAAAAATACTTTTACAGAAACAATTGTTGATATGAGTTTTTCACAATTCAAGTAATTTTAATAAGATAGCTTCTGGATTCAATTATCATGTTTTTCAGTCCAGAAACAATCTCATCAATACATAAATAATGAATAATCATTAATTAAAATTTAAAAATAATTTTTTAAAATGTCTACTGGCCTTCCCACTTAATACAAAATAAATTCATTCTTATAAATCATGGATCAAAATAAATTGGTCTGTATCTTACTCTATCCTGGCCTTCTAACTTGAGTTAAATTTATTCTTGGAAAAATGATAAAAACATAAATAATTCCTTTCAAACTATAAGAGTAAACTACTCCCGTCTGAGAGTTGTGAATATGTTTTTTTGAAGGCCCACTGTTCCTGAAGTAAAATTGGCTCCTTATATTAATTTTTTTTTTCAACCTGCTCCTTATATTAATTACACTTAAGTTGCCACTATTTAGGTGGGCTGGAAAAGCTGTGACTGCCTAGTGGGGGAGAGGCTCCAGGCAAGGAAGAGTTGTGGCACCTCTATGGCTGTTTCTTTGGGGCATTTTATATTAATTGTAAGTTAGGACATCTGTATAATCTCTCATTCAACTATGATTAGAATGTATACATACAATTTTACAAATTTTCTTCTAAGTAGTCCAATTATAAACAATCTCCAGCCTTAAAATGTGCAGATTCTGAATCATGGCAAGAGAATATCTAGCATCAAATCTGTGGGTAGTAAGGAGAAAGTATTACTGTATTATTGACATTCTTATGGGAGAAATGAGAGAGTTAAACTAGGTTTAGATCTGTATGAGTTAACAACCTTTAGTGCCCTTCAAACTACATTTTTAACAATGTCTTAACATGGCTAAATTGCATGTTTCTCTTGTTTTGATGTGGGGTGTCATCGAATCTTTAAGGGGAAAATGCAGCATTCCAAACCTTATATTTTATTGAGGATAGAAGAGAAGCAGCAGGCTATCTTCAATCCACACTGGCAAATCCATCTCTATAAAAAATGCAAGAAAAATGGAAAATATTCAGCAGATAAGCTTGAAGGAATTTCGGTTTTGGTTCTTAATGTATAAATATTGCAAGAATATGGAAAAGTATTCAACAGATAAAGCTTAGAGAAATCTAGGTTTTGCTCTTTATGCACTATTCTCTGAATGTATCCAACAACTTTGCATAAAGCCGGCCACTCCCAGCTCATCTACATCATACATTGACTTGGAATAACTCAATCGAATACTTTGAAATATAGAATAGAAACTGCATAACTGGATGATAGCTTTCTAAAGATACTTTTTGGCTATGATGGAGACCAGCTTGCTGACCACCTTCAGGGGAGTATCAAGGTCCATTTTTAGACCGTTATATTTTATGCTCTTGAAGGTTATCTTAAACACTAGTTCTTTTTATGCTTTTCTATCAAGGTCTATGTTATCTTAAACACTGGTTTGGTATTCAATTAAAATAAAATCAGATTAAGCAGCCATGTTAAAAGGTTTAGCCAGATGGGTGTAAGGTTACAGTATTCAGTTTAAGTTTATCCCAGTTTTATATTCAATTAAAATAAAATGATATCAGATTAAGCAACCATTTTAAAAGGTTTGGCCAGATTTAGGAGTTACAGTTTGGTGGTAAGATGAGGAACATCTAAAGGTTGTGTGCAAAAATCAAAATAACCAAACATTCTGGAGTTGGAAGGTCAACATTCATGTGGTTCAGCTGTAGAATTAGTTGCTCATGACAAGGATGGCCCAAGTAAATACTGACCAAAATGACCAAGTAAAATAGTATTGGGTGGGCCGTGGGGGTTGGCTTACCCGCTTTAAGTAGCCTTTGAACTAGGAGTAAATGTGGCCTGGCAAGAAAGGGTTTTGACTGTAAGATGACCAATTTATCCGGGTTGGCATGGGCCACATTTTAATGGATGTGATAGGCTAGTTGTAATTTCAGTTATCACTATAGAGGCTCAAATAACAAAACAATATAAGGTGTCGATTCATTCCAGAGAGTCTGGAGGGCATGTACACCATCCCGTACACCAGTTACTTTAGCCTGTTTAGGGCATTTTGGGAAGGAAAAGTATGCCGAATTTTTCTGCACCATTGTTGTGGAATCCCCACCTTCTAAGTGGTCTGCTAATTTGGTATCAGAAGCTTCTAATAGCATCCTATCTACCTAATGTAATATATTTATAAATACACCTTGGTACATATATATATTCAAGTCTCTGAAGCATTCTACCTAATGGTATATATATATACGTTTAGGTGGATATATAAATCAATTCTGATAATATTCTACCTAACATATAATATATATTGTTATTGTTATTTTTACATAGGATTCATCTTAATTGATCTTTAATTTAAACATTTTGTCTACTTATGGACTTGAACTGACTGCTATTGCTTTTTAACACCTTTAATGCACTGAGCACTTTTTGGATCTTCGTAAAAGAACACAGGCTGGAGTGTTTTACAACATAAGTTTAGAATCCCCATTTTCTAAGACGGCAATTTAAAATTGGTTTGTGCTGATAAGGCCTAGGATGCCGTTCATGGCATTCACCTTCAAACCCAAATAAAATTCTTATTTAATGACCTACACAACTGGAGTGTTTTTAGAAAGAGAAACTGGTGTGGGTCCCAGATGCCCAATGGCAGACGAATATACCAGAGATCAAAATCTATTGTGCTATAGCAATTTGCAGAAACTAGTGTGGGTCCCAGATACCCAATGGCAGATGAATACACCAGATATCAAAATCTGTAGAGTGCTATAGCAATTTGCTGTAGGATAGGCCTGCCCTTTGCTGAAGTTTTCCTATTATATTATATATGTATTATCAGAATCTGCAGAAAATATGTGGTTGTTTTATCCTCAGTCAGGCTAGTGTTCTTCTGGTGGGGCCAAGGGAATCCTGACCATATCTGACATGAACCATGTTCTGTGCTATGACAGCCTGGTTGTATACACAATGACTATTGACTTTTGACCATAGACATGTCAATAACTTTTTACTCCATAGTCTGCAGCAGCCCTAATCCTCTTAAGCTAAAAAGTATAATAGCCGCCCTTACTTTTCAGTAGATGATTTGAAATTTAAGTATGTCATGGGAAAGCTGGAACATTTTTAAAAAGTCCTTTATGTCATGGGCTGGCATTCGGTTAAAGTGGAAACTCCATTAATTGTCATAATCCTACCTTGGACCAGGGGATTTCTATTTCAGATTTGTTGTTTCTGTGAAGATGAAGCAAAGTTGCCTTTAGTCAAATTAATGGAGAGAGGGGATTACTGGCTTGAGGTGTAAGTATGAATCATTAGGATGCATTGGTTGGGATTTGGGTTATTATAGCTCTCGATTGTAGTTCATTGCTGTTACTTTCTTTTCTATATTTTAATTCCGAGGTTTGTTCTAGGATTTGCCCTCCACAGTTGGAAAGTTAAATACCTTTTGTAGTTGCATAATAATTATCAGTGTTCCAATTGAAGAAGACATTTCAACTATAAGAGATTTTAGTTGTTAATTGTGTGAAGATTTTTGAATAGACAATTTTTTTTGGTTGATACATCACCAACACGAGCAATAATGCATAGTGATTGGAAGTTTGATTAAGAATATATATATTTCAACAATTGATTTACATTGGAGAAGGTTAGGTTTATGTTTTTGGTTCATATATTAAGGGATTTGCTTGATGTGATGGTAGATCTTGTCTTTTCGGTTAAAATGTTTCTATTAGTTTAGTGATAGGTAGGAGACATGGATGGTAAATAATGTTAAGGGTTGGTGTGTTTGTTGGTTGGGATAAGGTTTTTTCTTGTTTTAGTTGTTTTTATAAGTGTATGTTTGCTTTGTTTATATAGACATTTGGATGTGAGTATTTCTTTGTCCATCATATGTATATTCTAATTTAAAAATTTTATTATTCAATATTGCATAAAAAATCATATGTTATAGTATTTCAACATTTTATTAAATAAAGAATTCTAAACATAATTGTAATGAAAACAAACTCATTTAGTACTATTTATGAGAGTAAATAAGTAAACAATAATAAAATTCTACTTTAGAACTAAGAATAATAATTGATAATGTAATAAATATCATGATAATTTCAAAAATATCACAAATTTATTCATTATTGTATTAGGAAAGTTAGACTTGTCAAATGACATGCTTAGAATTATAGACATTTCTATTGAGTTAAAGATTCAAGACCACACCTATAACATTAATCTCTACACGTGTGGAAGTGAACTTTGCACCTAAAAAAATAACTTGACACTATATTTGAACTTTTTGTGCATAAATGAATTGGCATAACTTTTTTAATCGAAAAAAGTTTATCTTGATATGCTACACCCGTGCCTAGGAAATGGTGTCTATATAATGTGTTTGAGAATTTGCTAGACAAAGATTTATTCTCCTTTGGTCAAACAATCTCTAGGTGGGTCAATTCAATAGCAATGAATAAGGATCAAAGACAACATGCATCCATACAAGATGCTATGCTGATGTGCCAATGCAATACTAATGTAACACATTTTGTCCTAGCAATTAATTTTTAGATGTGCTCCATAAATTTCTAAATTCTCCTAGTTGTTTCATATGAGTTACCATTAGTTTGTAAATACATCACCCTGACATGCAATTTGAAATAATTCTTGTTTTAGTCAACTTGTAATGATCGGTAAGAAAGGTAAACATTTTCTTAAATTTAAAAATTTAGAGTATGTGACTTTGATAAATTCTACATTCACAAATCTAAACCTATATAATGAATAGGGGAGAGGGGCCTATAGTGGAGCACCCTAACTTCGCATTTCTCAAAATCCTCATGGAAATTTCAAATCACTGCCAATTTTGTACAACAGTTTATTTGGCAACTCACGTGCTTCTATATTTCATTTTAGAGCCACATCATCAAATATGATGCCACATCAACATGCTTTTTGTTGAGGCATCCAAAAAGCCCCCCCAAAAAAGTGAGACTGATAGTGTTGCACTTAGTCATTCTTTATTGGTGCACTGATGTGGCATCACATGATTTGTTAGTTTGTGTACTTTATGGATAAAAAGTGTTTTGCAATTGGATATTAAGGTGCTCCACTATGGGGCCCACTGAGGACTACTTCTATCTCCACTATTGGACCTCGCTCCACTATGGGCCCCTCTCCCTTAATCGATTTAACAAATGAACTTGTAAATTTCCAAAATTAAACAAGACAACATGACATACTTGTACAATAGTACTACAAATCTTGAAAAACCTCACAATAATATAAACAAAATAAACATTTCTTTGATAAAACCCCTTTTATTGACTGTCAATGAGTTTTCATCTCTATTTCCCTTTTTTTTTCGTTGTTGGAGATACCCCTGAGGGGGTCCCCTTTAGCTTAGAAGCCAAGGTTTGAGGGGTATCCATTCTGGCAAAATCCGCCCAGGGCACGATCCTAGCCTCATCCCTTTTAGGTGTTGGGACTTTGCACTCAACAAGACTTGATCCTTGGTGGGCTCATTCTGAACATTTCAACTTCACCAGTAGACCAAGGGCCCATTGACCTCTATTTTCTTTTTTATATATTTTCTATTAAAAAACCAATGATTTTTGACCTTAGCAAATTCCTCACAAATTTTGAAAAATCCTCATGGTATTGGGTCTATCTATTGCAGTATTCAGTCCATTCACAACGATATTGCTCCATTCCCCAGGGTATTTATTCCTTTTACCACCATATTGCTTTATTCGCCACGCTATTTATTGCAATGATTTTGTTACTCAAAAGTGACAATTTTGTGTGAATTAACGAATTCGTTTATTTTACTTCCACACAATTTTTTTTTTGATACGCAAGGGGTATATTTTATATTAAAGTTTTAAGGAAAAGTACATTTCGTCTGCTACACAGGAAAACCATTGAACTTCCATAGAAGCTAAACCCTACCAACCCAGTGAACATACTACACCCATCACAAAATTGCACTCACACTGCGAATTACAAAACCCAACACCAAGCTATAACTTTTAAAACAAAAAAATTCATGCACAGAGGTCGAGCCTCACAAAAATCCATTTAATTCTGCAAAAGTAGTAAAATCTTCCACCCATTCCAAGCCCTCCTCCGCCACCAACCCCATTTTTCGTTTCAGATATTCAACCGCCATAGCCGAGATCATCCTGTGTCTCATGAGCTCAGTCCCCTTTAAATCTAAAAGAAAGGGGTATACCTTTATTGCTTCTTCCATCTTCCACAAGAGCTCCAAGTCAGAGGGGCGCATAATTCCTTTGCCCACGAAGGCCGCTTTCAGTGTCTTCTCCAAACCTCCTAACAGGTCACCGCGGAAAAGATTCACCATCAATTCCCTTGCCTTTGCCTTAGGCACTTCCACGTCCAAAATGACAGCCAAGAACTATGAGGATATGTATGCATTGTCTCTCGCAAATTCTTTCCTTTCCAAGTGGCCCTTTCCTAAAATCATTTTGACCGCTACCATGACTAGAGGATCATCCACAAGCAAAATTATTTTCAGCCTTTGGTTAGTGATCTCCATAAATGTTATTTGCCGCTCCGTCACCACCAACGAAATAGGAGTGTCGGTGCCAATACTTTTCAGCCCCTCCGCAAAGACGGAAATGATGAATTTCAATATGCTCACCTTTGCCATTAGCTACACTCTAGCCGAGAGCTTCCTGCACAAAGACAACCAACAAAACAAGTTTCGAAAACCATACAAAAATGATGCCATCGTCCATCAACATTTAAAAGGCCTGCAATCAACAAGACCGAACCATCACACATGAGCTTGGGATAATGGCAATGCAAGGTGATCCGTCCTTGCATGAACATTTTGTCCTGCAACCATAATCCTTAACTTGAACATCACCTTGTAATAATAATCTTCTACCACCTGACCGATTTGCATGATCTAACATGAAATCTGTACTTTACGTGTCTCTCTGTTTGACATGGCCATCATGAATCATTAAGCGGCGGTCACCTCCAGAAACTCCCCAATTTAGGCGGACTTCCAACTCCGCTTGAAGCCTTTTGCCGACATTCTTTTGTTGCTTTAGGTTATCACTAACTATAAAGGAGGTGATGTGGCCTTGCCACGTTTTTGCCAGCTTGCACTCCCCAGCCAACACCCCGGTTTCCTCTCTCATCACTCGCGAATGATTTTTCCTGTCTTTTCATCGGACTCATGGGTTAATCAGAGGAGAAATGTGAGGGGGGGGAACTCTACCACCCACACTTCCACACAATTTTAGTATCAATATGTACTATTTATTTATTAATTAAAAATAAAAATATATTGTATTTTGATTTTTAATGAACGAATAAATATAATCAAAGTTACATTTGATTTGATAAGATAGAAGTTTGTTATTTTTTATTTGTTTTTCTTATTTTTTTAAATTGGTTTGATTCTCTATAAATTAAGAAGAATATTTATTTTCTTTCAAACACATTATGTCATTTTTCTTATATTTGAGGAAATAAAATTTATAAGAATATCATTAATTAGGTTGAACAAAATCTTAGCCATCCCAAGAAGATTTTATCATAAAATCTTTTTGGATCTCTTTGAATATTTTTAGAAATAAATTCCAAAGATGACATTCGACAATAATAGATTTTAAACACGAAGCTTCAAACAAAAATACCAACTTACTAGGAAGTTTACCATAGAGAAGATTTAATTTTGATTGCTTAAAATAAGACCTCTCTCTATGCTCATTTATTTCAAAGATTGTTCCTTATTGTTTGAGTGAAGAAACGATTGTTCTATATTGTTCTTTGTTTAACTATTATCCTTTTGGAAAAAACTTTGTTCTTTGTGAAAGTGATTACCTCGAACATTTCATTAAAAATAAATAAAATAATTGCAGGTAGAGTAGATGGTAAAGATTAATTTTATTTCTCGCATTTAGTCAATTACTTGCCATCATTTAAAGTTAATTGTATCTCTATTTCTATTTCCAAAAATCATAAAAAGAAAATTCATCTTTACTTTTATTTCTAATATGTTGATTAAATCATAATTTATATTCTTACAAACAATTAAATTTTATTCTTTTATTTATTTATTGCAAGGAAGTTTCATACTTAGGAGCACCCATTTCATCATATTCAAATTTAGGTATTGAAGCATTAAAAAAATATAAAAGCATCAAAACAAGAATAAAAGTTTCATTCACAAAGTATATTTCAATCAAATCACATAAAAAAAACATTCAGACATTTAAACACACATTCATTAAACCATCTATGTAAAACCTAAATGATTTTTCTATTTTAGGATAACCTAGGATTTTGTGGTCTCAAGAGGACATCACTAAGGGGTTCAAGAGGAGGCATTTACTTCAACTTCTATCCTACCAACTCTTATTAGACAATCTTGAATATAATAAATGAACAAGAGTTGCAAGATCCCAATTTTTTTAAAAAGTATCTATTTAGTATAGGTGTAGGCTCAAGTATACTCCTATTGTAATTGTAATAAACTCATCAATCCAATGTCAAAACAAACCATCTATACCTTTTTCATTAGACCTAGAACCACCATCAACAAGTCAACAACCTTCAATTAGTTAGCCATCTCATTCCACTTTTAGTTTTCTATTGCTTTGTCCTCCTCAATTGTCCCCACCATTGTAATAACATCCACCTAGTGAATCCATGTATTGAATTAAATCAACATGACCTTGAGAAGTTGTGTGTGTCTTATTTTAGGGAATACAAAGTCTAAAATCTTTGGATTTGTGGACATGGAATAAAGCTAAAATAATGTTATATGCTAACTTCCCTGTAAAATAGGTTAACTTGTAGACTAGTCATTGTATAAGTGACAACCTATCATTATGGGTATAAAACATAAGAGAGAATCACATAGGTTTGTGATTTCATAATTGCATTTTTCATTCACTTTGACTTGCATGTAGACTACAATGAGGATGAATGTCAAATAAAATCAAGTGGTCAACAAGGAAATTAAATATTTAAGGTACTAAAATAGGATACAGGTATGCATGTCACTGAATATATGCTCTCCTCACCATGGGTGCTCCACCTTGATAACCTATAAGTACATAAGAAAAAGTTTCAATGAGTAACATTTTTCTAGCATTTAAAATGAAAATATACTTATAATTGTTAAAAGATTTATACCAGAAAGAGAATGGAGTATAGTGAGAAATTTTGACTAAGAATAAAGTATTATTGTTCAAACCAAGTAGAAAAATATGTGAAAGGGGGGCTTTGACCAACTAAAAATGTAATCTATTTAGAAAAAATGTGAATGTCTATTTGATACTAGAAATTGATCACAAATGTCATTAGTGTATCACTATAATCATAATCATGAAGGAACATGTCATTGATAATAAATTCCCTCGTAATTGGTTGCATACAAAGTATGTGAAGAACTAGAGGAAGGGAAAATGATACCATCATGAAAAGCACACATACATTATAATTGTCAATGATAACTATAGTGTCATAAATTGTCACCCTTGACAATTTCACACTATATTGACACCCTATTTTACACACACAATTAATTATGTTAATAATTTCTTCACTTTAGGGCTAGATTGGGAAAATACATTAAAACACCCGACATCCTGAGAATTTTGGGCTAAAAACATCCATACTAGGGTGAGGGTGCCCTAGTCCTAAGGGTGTCCTATTTTAATGTTTATCATTTTAAGTGTTAATCTTGAGTGTTGTAAAATGACCCTAGGTCGGCCTATGCCAAATAAAATCAATTGGGATACATAAATAAACAAGTTTTCCTTCTCATTTGAATGAATAAACACTATTATGATAAATCATGCACTATTATACTCTAATTGTGAAGTTATATGAAATATCTTCTCTACATGCTAGCTACATTGATCTATATGTTATGTGGACTAACCTTTTGTAGGTATTTAAGTAAATTCAACCATCCACCATCAACTCTTTGTGGAAAATTATGGTGTGACATCATTTCAATAGGGGTTTCAAGCCTAAGGTAACATTGTCAATTGCCATTTATTGTTTACTTTGCCTCTACCCAATCGAGGGTTAGCACTCTTTATGATCATCATTTGTTCTTGTGGAGGTGGGAACACCAAGACTGGGGTTTGATTGAGGAAAAATCCTATATAGCACAAACTTTTCCCTCTTTCCATGTGTGCAAGTTAGTTCCATAATCTTTGAAAACATGTTATAGAAAAACACAAAACAAACTATGATCTAGGGATTTGGCATCTGGACAAGCTAAAACATCCAAACTAAGGTGTCCTAGCCCTTGTCCCTCAAAGTCAAGCTCAAAATTCACACACAAGTTCTTCTTTCTCTGCATTTCTAAAGTGTAGTAAATGCATACCCTTGCATTTTCACACTTGGTTGGGCCTACCTTGCTTTATTTATCCCTATTTATGTCTTGATTCATCCTATTTTGTGTCCACAAGCCCTATGAATTATATCTTTTTATGGCTAATCTCGACATTCTCCAAGGAATAAATGATAATTTAATGATTTTATCTAAGTCTCCCTAATTTTTAGGTCGAGATTAAAATGCCACCTAGGGCGTCTTTGTCCCCCAAAGGTCTTGGCACCCTGATTTTGAGGCATCTTAATTGGGCCCCTTTTTGGTGTCTGTGTCCCAAGTTTCATGACTTGGAACTAAGATGCCACCTAGGGTGTCTTAGTCCCTCTTGAGTCATTTTTGGGATTTAATTTCAAATTCTAGCAGGATTTACCCTCCTCTATTTAATGAATTCATTTGCCGGCTTGGTGTGATATAATTTTAGGATATTAAGCATGAATAAGTATAAATATAATGTTCCTTCTCTCATACTTTCACCTAGCAACAAGCATTCAAGTATTTATTCCTAAGGAAATTTTATGCATTCAAGAGTAATTCATCAAGCATTTGGAGCCATCATCAAGATTCAAGCATCATGTCAAGGGTTTAGTGCATCCATTCATTTTGTTGAGCCAAGATTGTGGATGTAGCATTGAAGATCTATTTGCAACCATTGTTCACATCATATCCAAGGATCCAAAATCTACATTCTTCATGGCCACTACATGGTAGATTGCAGATTCGCTTCACAACACATCATCCAAGGTTACATCATTTACATATTTTCTATTTCATGCTTCATTTCATCATTTGGTTTAATTACCAATAAGGGGTTTGACCAAGGAAAACCCCCATTCACTAACAATCAACAAGTTTTTCCTCTCTTGCATGTTTGTGATTGCATATTTAGGTTGAAGACTTGAAGATCCTTTAAAGTGCAAAGTTGTCAAAGTTGCATTGCCAAAGTTGTCATCTTCACAGAAACTCACCTATAGGTAAGATCTGGAAGTTTCAGGACCTCAGATTTGAGGAGAAGCAAGTGCAGACCTTAAAGCTCAGGATCACATTCAAAGATTTTAGAAAATCCAAATGGGACTAAGACAACAATAAGGGCGTCTTAGTCCTCTTGAGGGTATTTTTTCAAGATTCTTTTGGATCTTGTTTTGAAATCCGAAGATTCCACATCTGCCACGAAAAATAGCAGTGGGACTAAGACAATAGTAAGGGCGTCTTAGTCCTCCATAACATGTTTTGACAACATTTTTGCATTTCTAGAAACCTCATCACATTTCTATACTTCCTAGGTACATACCCCCTAACTTGTTGTGGTTTAATTTTATCATTTGATCTCTTTATTTGGTTTGCAAATGTGCTTGATTTTATGAGTTGAATATTCATTTGTCTTTTCCAAGCATTGCTTGGTGATGAACCCATAAAAGCTTAATGAACCCCCTCCTAGGACCTCCTTGTTGAGAATTGACTCACATTGTGAGGTTGATAGTCAATCCAATTAAGGTTCCTAGGGAATTATTGAATGACAATAGGAAGAATAGTGGTGTTCTATGACCTAAGTTATAAAGCACCCATTTTTCTATTGTTCATTTTGGTGAATCTGACTCTTCTTGAGCATTCATTTTATGATTTGGAGTCCATAAAGGCCCTAGATCTAGGTTGCATTCATTCTTTCATTGCATCTTGCATTAGTGAAAGTGCATCTAGGGTTTCTCATATTTGCATTAGTAAAAGTGCATATAGGTTGTATTTTTGCTTTCTTGCATCATTTTATCTCATTTAAAAACTAAAAAGTGCATTGTTCATCATCCTAATCGCATTTAGTCCGAATATTATTATTACATTCAAAATTGAAAAAAAATTGCATTCACTTTTGCATCCAATTGCTTATCACTAGTTACTTTTTCTTGCATTCATTTGCACAATTTTTTGTTTCTAAACATCAAGTCCCTAGGTAGGCGACCTAGGAACATTGTTATCAACTTTGTTTTTTGTTTTTGTTTTTGTTTTGTTTTGTTTTTTTTTTGAAAAAATTCCATTGGGACAAAAAAACCCTTCCAGGCATCTTAGTCCCTCTTAGGGTTTCTAGCTTAGAACCTAGTCTGAGTTGTGTGCTTTCTGTTCCACTTGAAGAACCTCAAAAATCCACTAGTAGGACCAAGATGCTCTTGCTGGCATCTTAGTCCCTATTGAGTTTGAAGCTACAATTTCCAGTGTTTAAATTTTATTTTCTACATTTATGTTTGTTGTCATTGGTTATTTGTTTTAGTGGGTTGACTTTCTGTTACATGCATTTCACTAAATCTAGTTTAAAATGCTTCATTTCATGCATTTCTCAATTACAAATTTTCAATTACAACATTTCATCTTTGAGGTTGTTGCATAGTGTAATAAAAAAATTACCTTGTTTCCAATCTGAAAATTGCATTTTACTTTAGATCATTGCATTGCACTTTCTTTACTTTTCTATGATAGCATGTTTTCTTTCAAGAGATGTGGCTTTGATATGGTTAAAAATGGATTTCATAAGTACAACATCCCCTCTTATGAGTTCAATTTAGATTACACCAATGAGTTCATTAAGAAACATGTTAGTCATCCTTTTACTATCTTTCATAGTTAAGAGAACATGTTAGAGAAAGGGGATCAAACCACTGACACAATCCTTAACATTACATTACCCATTGGTGATGATGGTAGTGTAGACAATCATAACAATCATAATTTTTCTTCTCCTGATACTTCTCCTATTAGTGACAAAGGTATCTTGGTGAAAGAAGATACAAGTATTGAGAGTCTTGATAGTCCCTATCCTCCCCCCTATTTGGAAGACATTAGAAATCATGAAGATGAGATCATAGAAACATTTCTAAACATCACCTTAGTCTACATTCATCCCTTGCTTGTGAGATTGTTTCAGTGAAAGAGGATAGCCATGATAACCAAAATTTTCCTTCTCATATCTCCCTTTGATACAAAGAGGATAAGTTGGTATTAGAAGATGCACCTATCGAGAGTCATGAGAATCTTGCCCCTCCCTTCCCTAATGCTCCTACCATTTGGGAAGATCTATTTGGTAAGCATGAAAATCATAGTTGTCCTTCTCTTAATGCCTCCCCTACTTGTGATGAAGCTACTTTACAAAATCTAACCATGGATGAACATATTACAAGCTCTCCTACTAGGGTAGATGGTATAGCACATGAGAATGAGACCTTAGAGAAAAAGGACAATCAAATATAGTCTTCTAGTATCCCAACTATTGATGAACAAGAAAATTCAACCATTGATTACTCCCTTACATGCGATGAAGTCATTTTAGAAGAACCAACCCTTGAATGTCAAGAACATTTGGTTTGTAGTTCTCCTAGAAACTCTCCTACTAGGGAAGACATAATAGTGGAAGAAAATGAGAACATTGACAATAGTAATTTCTTAGATGAAGATGATGAAGTAACATTAGAATCCTCTTCACTAAGAGATCATGAAAATAATGATAAGACTTCTGAGGTTATGCACATTAGATACCCCTTGGAGTACTCTCCCAAGCCTAAACTTATCCTTTATCCACCCTCTCAAAAATCACAAGTTCAAAAAAAACCCGTCCTTATCCTAGAACCACCTTTAAAGAATAATGTTTTGCAACAATTGAGTTACAATACCATTGCTCATACATACAACACTAGGAAAAAATTGCAACCAAGACAAACACCTTCAACATCCTTACCATTGCCTAATCCTATCTTACCTCGTTCCCCTCGTTTGTCTTCCAATAGTGGAAAGGAGTATGATCTTGTTGAACAACTTAAGAATACTCCTACAAAGATATCTCTATGGGACCTGATTTCGAATTCACCTAACTATCAGACTATGCTTCAAAATTCCTTATAACAAGTTCCTATCCCTTCTAATGCACAACTGAATGACATAGTATCCATGATTCAAGGAATAAATGTTGACATTGTTTTCCACCAAAGTGAGCTCCCCCCCTTTGGAAGTGTAAAAAAAATGTGATGCTTTCACGATAATAACTCAATAAAATAGCATGGGGATAAAGAAAACCCTTGTTGACAATGGGCCAACCTTAAATGTGTGTAGTGTGAACCTTTTGGATAAGCTTGGTTTTGATAAATCAAAAATCCTATCCACTTCTTTATCTATTAATGGCAACCGCTTGGTGTAATCAATTTACCTATTAAAGTTGGAAAGGCCACATTACAAACACCAATTCATGTTATGCCTCATGATCTTTCATATGATCTCCTTTTAGGAAGACCATGGATTCATGAGATGCATGTTGTGCTCTCTACCCTTCATCGTATCATGAAATATGTCTATAACAACAAAGTTCATACAATCAAAGCTGATCCCGAACCATACAGTTGTTTGAACATTGAGAAAGGTAAAGAGAATCCTTTGAAAAAATTGACACCAACTACACAAGTGGAACCCACACAACAAAAAGACAAAGAACAACACATTGAACAAGTCACAAAGCTATTTTATGATGATTGGGGTTCCTTGGATTTCACACCTAGCTTTGATGGGAAACCAAAGATCATAATAAAGAAGCATGGAACAGAAAAAGAAGTAATGTCAACACAAAACTTAGAAGATCCTTCAAAAACATCCACCTCAACCATTAAAGACAAAGAAGCAAATTATACAAAAAACTTTGACGACACTGATTATCAACAACCACTGAATCCAAAAGAGATGAAAAAACTTTATGGAAAAGGTTATGAGCTTCTGAAACAACTTGGATATAGTGGAAAAGGATGTGGTGCTAGAGAACAAGGTATCCATGTCCCTATAGAACCTCACACACAAGAAACTACTAGTGGTCTTGGTTATTGTCCCTCAAAAGACACAAACAAACCTTCACTTAATATCAACACTATCACAAAACATCCTTCTAAGCTGGCTTTAACAGTGGTGCATCCTGAATTGATAGACACTAGTGGTCTTGATTGTTATCCTTTATAAGAAATGAAACAAACAAAGAAATCCTCGCTTAATGTAAATGTCATCACACAATACACTTACGATTTGAATTTGTTATATTTTACACCCTCCAGTAAATGAGAGAACAAAATATAGCAATCTAAAGAGCCTTGTGTAAGTATGACATCTTGTACTAAGCAAGAGATATCTTTGTCGCAAAATAAAGCAACATCCTCCACTTTTTACCAAGAGAGTATATTGATGAGACTACTCCAAGATCATCTGATTTCTATCCCTCCAAGAACACAAAAGAAATTCTACTACAAGAGTTCATTTTGCACATATCATAGAGTTCATGGTCATGCTACTAATGAATGTAAGGCTTGAAGTAACAAAATTCAACATCTCAAGGAATGTGGTGCTCTTCTTTGTGTTGAAGCACCTAATTCCTCTAACTGATACTCATTTTCATCCTATTTGGCTCACCCTTGTCTTGCACTAAGTGGGCGAAAGGGGTTCAATAGCCTTGTCCTCGTATGTCATTTATGTTGTCTCTTTTGGCTAGTTGACCACCTTTCATGTACATATAAGAGAAAGCTTGGGAATGTAGACAACATGCCTTAAGTTGGCTTGCATGTGATGTATTGAGCAACCCTTCCATCCTATTGCATGAAGTAGCTTATTGGAAACATATGACTTGGTATAGGGCTTTCCGAATAAGCTCTCATGTCTTCTTCTACTTTAAAGCAATTTCTCATATCAATGGTGTTAGCAATCACTTTAAAGTGGGGGCATACATCGACACTCATGTTTCATTGTGCGATTTTATTTCTTCTTGTGATGCATCCTTTTCTTGGTGGTATCATTGGGTTTGATTTCCTCTGAGAGTGTGATATTTATTTGACTTGTCCTCTCTTGGAAACATTAAGCACAATGTTCCCTAAGATGAGACCTTGTGTGAACTAAGAAAAATCCCTTTGAACCTCTCTCTTTCTTGTTACATTGCATTTGTTTACCTTATTAAAGTCATGGAGGTATGGCTTTGATATGGTCCCCTGGGGCTCACCTAGTGAACACCTAGCTTCACTAGCCCTTGTGAGCATGCATTTTTCTTTTTGTCCTCAGCATAGTCATGGGGGTATGACTTTAAAATGGAATTCTTGGGGCTCACCTAGTGTACACCTACGTTCATTAGCCATTGTGAGCATGCATTTTGTAAACCTTTTGGACAAAAAACCTAGACTCGGTCCACTGCATTGGACGACCAGTTGAAGCTTGATCTATTGCACTTTTTCTTTTTATTTTTCCTTTTTATTTTCTCTTTTCTATTCTTGATGGTGTATGCGATCTGATTATGGCTTCATATATCATCTGCATGTCTATTCCTTTGTGCCTATGTTAATTTTCCATAGGATCTTAATCTTGGGGGCTTGATCATCCCTATTGATTATTGTCATCCTATCTTGCTAACATTGGTACATTTGAACCCCTCTTGATTGCATGGTTGGCTACTTTAGTGTGAGTTTGAAGCAAGTTCATCCGCTTACTAAAGTTGGGGCTAAATGTAGTGTAGTAAAATGCATACCCTTGCATTTTCACACTTGTTTGGGCCTGCCTTGCTTTATTTATCCCTATTTATGTCTTGATTGGTCCTATTTTGTGTCCACAAGCCCTATAAATTATATATTTTTCTAGCTAATCCTAACATTCTCCAAGGAATAAATGATAATTTAATGATTTTATTTGAGTGTCCTTGATTTTTGGGTTAGGACTAAAATATCACCTAGGGAGTCTTTGTCCCCTAAAGGTCTTGGGACCCTGATTTTAAGGCATCTTAATTGGGACTCTTTTTGGTGTCTATGCCCCAAGTTTCATGACTTGGGACTAAGATGCCACCTAGGACGTCTTAGTCCCCCTTGAGTCATTTTTGGGATTTAATTTTAATTTCTGGCAGGATTTAGTCTCCTTTATTTAACTAATTCATATGTTAGCTTGGTGTGATATAATTTTGGGATATTAAGCATGAATAAGTATAAATACAAGGTTCCTTCTCTCATATTTTCACCTAGCAAGATAACAAGCATTCAAGTATTCATTCCTAAGGCAAGTTTACGCATTCAAGAGTAATTCATCAAGCATTTGGAGCCATCATCAAGATTCAAGCATCATGTCAAGGGTTTAGTGTATCCATTCATGTTGTTGAGCCAAGATTGTGGATGTAGCATTGAAGATCTATTTGCAACCATTGTTCACATCATATCCAAGGATCCAAAATCTACATTCTTCATGGCCACTATATGCACAACAACACAACAGGAAATTAGCATCGACTTTTGTGCCAGATTTTAGTGTACTTGAGTCTGTCATTTTGGAGTCATTTGACGACGCAAAATTCAACGAAAACTCATTTCTTTGTTTCATCATTGGATTTTGCGCCAACTTTTGCACCCAAATTTACGCCAGACTTTGCACCAAAAATTTGGTGTTGGCAATAACAAATCCTTTAACGCTGGGAATAGCACCAGAAATAGCACCCAAATTAGCACCCAAGTTGGCTTCCAATTTTGCTTCCATGTCTGCTCCCATTGTTGCTTCTAGTTTTGCTCCCAATTTTGCTTCCAGGTTTGCTTCCGATTTTTCTTCCACTTTTTCTTCGAATGTGGCATCTAGTTTTGCTTTGAGTACTGCTTCCAATTTTGCTTCCGTTTCAGCTCCCATTTTTGCTTCCATTTATGTTCCCATTTTTGCTTCTATTTTTGCTTGTAGTTTTGCTCCCAGTCTGCTTCCCGTTTTGCTTCCAATGTTGCTTCTAGTTTTGCTTCCAGGTTTGCTTCTAGTTTTGCTTCTAGATTTGCTTCCAATTTTGCTTCTAGGTTTGCTTCCATTTTTCCTTTCAGTTTTGCTTCCAGATTTTCTTCCAGTTTTGCTTCTAGATTTGCTTTTGTTTTTCCTTCCAAATTTTCTTCCTACGTTCCTTATAGTTTTGCTTCCCATTTCGATTCCAATTTTGCTTCCAGGTTTGCTCCTGGTTTTTCTTCCAGTTTTGCTTCCAGATTTGCTTTCAGTTTTGCTTCTAGTTTTTCTTCCAATTTTTACTTCTAGTTTTGCTTCCAGTTTTGCTTCCAATGTTGCTTTTAGTTTTGCTTCTGAATTTGCTTCTAGTTTTGCTTCCGATTTTGCTTCTAGGATTGCTTCTGGTTTGCTTCTAGTTTGGCTTCCATTGTTACTTCCTTTTTTGCTTCTAGAAATGCTTCTTGTTTTGCTTCCTTTTTGCTTCTAAAATATGCTTCTTGTTTTTCTCCCAATTTTGCTTATGGTTTTGCTTCTAGGTTTGCGTCCGATTTTGCTACTAATTTTGCTTCCAAGATTGCTTCTGGTTTGTTTCTAATTTGGCTTCCATTGTTTCTTCTTTTTTTGCTTCTAAAAATGCTTCTTGTTTTGCTTCATTTATTAATTTAATATGTTTTAATTCAATTTAATTAGTTAAATAAATGATGCCTCTTAAATAACTCATATGATTATAGAGTAAGTAATTTAATTATTTAACTCATATGATTAAATAACAAGATAATTATTATAACATGATCATCATCTATAATTAAAACAAGTGATTCAAATATCTATAATTTAATTAAATTTGACAACTTCCATCCTGAGTAGTAAATTAAAATCATCATACGTAATCAATATCCATCCAAAAATCATCGACCACTTTTAATATATATCAATTGACAAGTTAATATTGATAAGATTATCATCATATATAAGTAAAACAAGTGAAAGTAAAATATGCTAGTAGATCAATAACATGTGAAAATGATACATGTCCAACAGTTGACATAAGTCAAAATGATACATGTACAAACGATATAAGTAAAAATGATAATTTATTTAACTCAAATTGATACAAGTCAAGATGATACATGTCAAAATGATATAAGTGAAAATGACAAATGTCAATATGATACAACTCAATAATATGGTGTAGGCCATGAAAATGATACTTATGATAGTAACCATGAAAAGAGGCATCATAACGATATATCAACAATGATCCATGATGCAATCTATATGATCATGAATGTCACTAGGTACTACCAACAACTGCCTCATCATCATCACCACCATTGTGATCGTCATCATCATAACGATATATCAACAATGATCCGTGACACAATTTATATGATCATGAATGTCACTAGGTACTATCAGCAACTGCCTCATCATCATCACCACCATCATTTTCATCATCATCATCGTTGTCTTTGTCATCATCGTCGTCATCATCATTGTGATTGGCCTCGATCTCTTCCGTATCTGTGTCATCATCATCCTCTTCCATGTGATCTGTACCAGTAGAACTAATATTTTCTGGATCTATGTCATGATGAGGATCATCTTGATCTTCTGGAAGAATCGTGTTTTGCAAAAAAGTAAAATTTAAAATGAAAAGTTATTATTTATTTCATACAATAATTTATTTTTCTATTATATATCTAATATTGAAACATATAAGATGAAACCATAATCACATTACATCATATCAAAGTGCACATACCATAATAAAATTTCAAAAAAGTTATAGCTAATATATGATTCCAATGATGTAAAACATGCAACAATTCTAATAAACGTTAGTAAAGATCATAAAATATTTGTTATACAATTTAACTATCAATTGTAAATTCTATTTCATAACCTTAAGTGCCAGCCCTCTGCAAAAGAATGAGGATACTGCAAGAATATTTTCTATAGGGGGCATTGGTACAAGAGATGGACATGGCTCTTCCAAGCCATCCACTAAGATGGTTTCATACAAAAATGTGGAAGATATCCCTGTGTCTAGAGAGCTCATGATTCAAGTTGATAAGAAAAATGATGTTGTTTTGGTACCCATATATGTCATCATGGTTCCATTTCATGTATCCACCATCAATATGGAGGGAATTCTTATATAAGGATAATTTTCAATGTTCTAGGTACCGTCTTTAATTCCAACTACATGCCAAAATTGAAATTCCCTAGCAATATTTATGTTAAGGAAATTTCCTTTAGATCCAAGGATTCAAAGCACATCAACCATGTGGTACAAATTATTAAATACCATAGATGATCTGTAGCAATGAAAGAGTCTAAAAAGGTAGAGAGAGCTACATTGGTGACTTAGGAGAAACTTTAGCTTTCAAAAACAAAGGCAATTAGGCTGGAAAACTTGTGGATCAAGCTAGCAATTGGTGGAAGAGGAAGAAAGGTGATTGGAACTCTGGAGGCCAACCATAATGGATTTAGATATTCAACCATGAGAGCAGAAGAGAGAGTTGATATCATGTATCAAAACATTAAGCATGCATTCTTCCAACCAATAGAGAAGGAGATGATTACTTTGCTTCATTTTTATTTGCATAACCATATCACAACGTGGGAACCAAGAAGACCAAGGATGTCCAGTTTTATGTGGAGGTAATGGATGTAGTCCAAACTTTAGGAGGGGCAAGAAGGTCAATGTATGATCCTAATGAAATTGAGGAAGACCAGCAAGAGAGGGACAGGAAAAATAAAATCAATGCAAAGCTTCAAGGATTTTTCAAGCGAGTAAAAGAGCTATGGGATCAGCCTCATCTAAAATATTTTGAACTAGAGTTTGATATACCATTTAGAGAGCTTTGTTTTCATGGAGTTCCTTTTAAAGCCCCTACTTTTATTGTTCCTACGATAAACTGTTTGGTAGAGTTGATGGAATTACCTTTCTTAGTAATCACTATTAGTGAGATTGAGATTGTTAATCAATTAGGCGCTAATTGCCTATACCAATGAAAGAGTCTAAAAAGGTAGAGAGAGCTACATTGGTGACTCAGGAGAAACTTCAGCTTTCAAAAACAAAGGTAATTAGGCTGGTAGACTTGTGGATCAGGCCAACATTTGGTGGAAAAGGAAGAAAGATGATTGGAAATATGAAAGCCAACCATAATGGATTTCAGTATTCAACCATGAGAGCAGAAGAGAGAGTTGATATCATGTATCAAAACATTAAGCATGCATTCTTCTAGCTAGTAGAGAAGGAGATGATTACTTTGCTTCATTTTCATTTGCATGACCATATCACCGCATGGGAACCAAGAAGACCAAGGATGTCCAGTTTTATGTAGAGGTAATGGATGTGGTCCAAACTTTAGGAGGGGCAAGAAGGTCAATGTGTGATCTTGATGAAATTGAGGAAGAACAACAAGAGAGGGACAAGAAAAATAAAATCAATGTAGAGCTTCAAGGATTTGTCAAGTGAGTAAGAGAGCTATGGGATCAACCTCATCTAAATGATTTTGAACTAGAGTTTGATATACATTTAGAGAGCTTAGTTTTCATGGAGTTCCTTTCAAAGCCCTTGCTTTTATTGTTCCTATAGTAAACTATTTGGTAGAGTTGATGGAATTACCTTTCTTAGTAATCACTATTAGTGAGATTGAGATTGTTAATCAATTAGGCGCTAATTGCCTGTAGCAATGAAAGAGTCTGAAAAGGTAGAGAGAGCTACATTGGTGACTTAGGAGAAACTTTAGCTTTCAAAAACAAAGGAAATTAGGTTGGTAGACTTGTGGATTAGGCCAACATTTGGTGAAAGAGGAAGAAATATGACTGGAACTCTAGAGGCCCACCATAATGGATTTTAGTATTCAACCATGAGAGCAGAAGAGAGAGTTGATATCATGTATCAAAACATTAAGCATGCATTCTTCTAGCCAGCGGAGAAGGAGATGATTACTTTGCTTCATTTTAATTTGCATAGCCATATCATGGCGTGGGAACCAAGAAGACCAAAGATTTCCGATTTTATGTGGAGGTAATGGATGTGGTCCAAACTTTAGGAGGGGAAAGTAGGTCAATGTATGATCTTGATGAAATTGAGGAAGAACAACAAGAGAGGGATAGGAAAAATAAAATCAATGTAGAGTTTCAAGGATTTGTCAAGCGAGTAAGAGAGCTATGGGAATAGCCTCATCTAAAATATTTTGAACTAGAGTTTGATGTACCATTTAGAGAGCTTGGTTTTCATGGAGTTTCTTTCAAAGCCTCTGCTTTTATTGTTCCTACAGTAAACTGCTTGGTAGAGTTGGTGGAATCACCTTTCTTAGTAATCACTATTAGTGAGATTGAGATTGTTAACCTTGAGAGAGTAGGACTTGGGAAAAAGGAATTTGATATGGCTATTGTTTTCATAGACTCCAAACATGATGTACTCCCCATTGATGCCATTCCCAATCTTCGCTTGATAGCATCAAGGAATGGTTGAACTCCATGGATATAAAGTATGATGAAAGCAAAATGAACTTGAACTGGTGGCCAATTTTGAAGACTATTACTGATGATCCAAAAAAATTTATTGAAGATGGTGGTTGGGAATTTTTGAATATGGAAGCTAGTGATTCTGATTTTGATAATTCAGAAGAGTCAGATCAAGGATATGAACCCTTTGATGTAGAAGAGGAATCAAAATTAGATGAGGAAGGTTCAAAAGATGAGTCTCTTATGGAGTTAGATGAGGATGAAGAAGAAGATTCTGAAGGGGAGGAAGGTAAAACATGGGATGAATTAGAAGCCGAAGCCAGAAATGCAGATAAGGAAAAAGGAGATGAGTCTGACATGGAAGAGGAAAGGTGATGACGAAAGGTAAAAGCTACAGGGAAGTCTTGGGCACTTGATATTAGAGATTCAAGAGGAATGCCTGCCAAGAGGCATAAAGTTAGATGAATTGAGTTCATCTACATCCTTCTACTATTTATTCATGCAAATAAATGGTTGAACTATTTATGCAAATGATGCCTATATGTTAACTTGATCAGTGCTATTACTTCAGTAGTTTGACTTCTATGACAACTAGCCATTATGCTATTTTGTGCGGAAGCAGTTTGTGTTATTAGTTAGCTTTTTTGGATAGCTCTACTTGGTGTTAAGGACATTCCATTTATCTTTTGAATATTAAGAAGTCTAGTGTTACACACTTCTCTATGTTGATCAGATCAGGTTACAAGTTTTTTACTGTTGATTTCTTTTTTTATGGAGTTTTTTAAACTTGGAAGACGTGAATTTACTGCCTTTTTAAAAATTATATGGAAAAATTAAGTGGATGGTTAGCAACGCCAAGTGATGTAGACTAGAAGGATGTGTTAGATCTATAGGATGCCTACCAAGATGCATGAAAACATTCTTACATGTTAAAAGAATGGCAGCATCGTGAGGAAGGATAGAAAAGATGCATGTGGATCACTTAGTAGAATGGCAACATGAATTCAAGGAAGCACTCCTTGAGATACCATGTTTGAGAGAAAAGAAGATAAATCAAATCAACATGGGACTAAGTCACTCGAATGATACAACTCATTACTTAAATGAGGACACTTAAGAGATATTAAAAGACAATGGTCATTAATTAAAAGATGAGATGAAAATAAGGCATGAATGTCACCCACTACCCTTTAAGGAAAACAATATTTTTTCCTCAACATGAAATAATGAGACAATTGAAAGGGATCTAGGGCCAATAGAGAAGCACTTTAGAACTTATCCTACGCATCAATAAACAACTCAACACAAGAAATGGAAATTGACATATTAACGCAACAATTTCCAACTAAGTTATTGAAAGTCAACTATTGATACCTCATTCTCCATCCAGATTAAAAAATTGGCCCACTTTTTGCTTTGTAATTTTTCCTTTTGAAATTGGTTTGGATGCCGTCCATATTTCTCCTCCTGTCAAAACATGGCACATGGACTAGTTAAACTAATTAATATGCAATCATTTACTTTTTCCTAGGGAATTAAAAAAAATATCATTTAACATATTAAATATACTTACAATATTATAGATCAAGGCTTGTAAACCTTTTTGGCCACTGTGGTGTATGGCATGAGGTTTTTGAAGCCTAGCCTTGGAGGCCTTGTCCTAAAACATATACTAATTCAATTTAACTATGCACAAATAAAATTTAAAAATCGTTTAATAAATTTGATATAATATTATGAGCAAATTCAAATACCTGTGTACTCTCCTCACCAGACTTCCTCTATGCTTCAGACTTCTCATATGATTTTACAAGCTCTTTCCATACTTTGACACTTACATCAATTGGCCTTTTTTTGAGACTTAGATCGAGAGGGATTTTTTTTATCTTCTTTGTTTGGTTGCATCAAAATCTCTTGCAATTTTGAGACATTCGTAGCTTCAACTTCTTCATAGACCAACTTGTGCCAAATTTAGTCTCCATGTCATTGATAACTTCTTTTTGCGGGTGTATGGGTATCTTTGAGAATGGAAAATGTAGATGGTCTTTGAACCATTGAAGGCATGATTCCTTCAACCTATTCACAAACTCTTTTCCAACATCTGTCATTTAGACTTCCCCTGAAACTGCATCGTATTTTATTTTCTTATTGTAGGTACCAATGCAAGAATGAAAACTTGTCGTGTTGGAAGAAGTCTATGTCCCAGGAGTGGGTGAGATAGTGGAAGCATCTTCTCCCTATTCTACACTCCTAGAGTTTATTGTTATTGATTTACTCCTGGATCTTTTACTCGATCCATAACTTCTTGGGGAATCAATTGATTCCCTTTGACACAGTTGATTTGGTTGCAATGTTTGAGGGGCTTCACTAGATCAGTTTTCTATGTATCTAGAAACCGTTGTCTAGTGCACATCATCCAAATTGTTCACTACCTCTACCCCCAATATGGAAGCCAATAGCTCTTTATCCTTGTTAGTCACATGTCCCTATATATATATATATATAAAATAAATTTCTTCTTTTAAATTTAAAAATAAAAAACTAAAAGGTAAAAATGAAAGAAACAAGGGAAAAATTTACAAATCTATAAATTGAAAATGAATTACCTCATTGTGGCTAGATTGTGCTCCCTTTCTTCTCTTCCCTCTATTGCTTGAAATTTTGAGGTGACCTAGGGAAAATTATTTTCATCCAGTATGTGGAGGCAAACAAAGTACACACTGTCAGGTATGAAAGTTTTCATCTAGTTCAAGTGGTATGAAAGTTTTACCTTGAATGACTCTCTTTCTAGATTTAAATGCCTATGAATCAATTGCTTGCACACCTGTATCTAGAATATAAATATATTTGAAAGGATATAAATATATGCAAAATGAAACAAATGTACTATAAAAAAATCAACACTTGTGCAGCTGTATAGAATGGTAATTGTTGGGAGATAAAAAGGGCATGAAGTGTAGTTTTATTGAGAATTAACACAAATAGGTTGCATGCTCAAGTCACATCCACTGATTAGAAAGAAAATGAATGTGTGCACACAATCAATTCAAAACCACGAGCTCATTGTTCTGTAAAAGAATAAGTGAAAATTAGTAATAGCTAATTTAAGCCTAAAGGTCTCACAAACTTGAGAAAATGATCTATTATTCACATGTAAAAAAAACAATATTCACAACCCTTTCTTCACAATCTCTCCATTTAATCTAAACAAAAATATTTGTGGGAACGAAAAAAAATGTAACCTTACCTATGGTGTCACAAACTAAATCGAATTTCTGATCTACTTGCTTGTAGCCCTCCTTCGCTTCATTTTTCCCTTTTTCCTCCTCATTCCTTTGCGTGGGTTTTTCCTCCTATCATCTCTTCCTTCTTAACGTGGGAAGTTTTAAATTTTTGTTCTTGATTCAATAGTTGGCCTAGCAAAGTGTGCCTAATTTAGTGCCTCCTTCCAACCAAAAAAGTGTAATCTATTTGGGATGCAAAAGGCAACACAAAGTGCACCTAATTTGGTGCCACCTTCCATCCAAAAAAAATTAATCTGTTTGGGATGCAAAAGGTGGCACAAAGTGTGCCTAATTTAGCGCCTAACAGTGAAAAATGATGTATTTTGCTTGGAAGTTGATAAATAAATTGATCCTAAATTGACTTCATCTTCATATGTACCAAGGGAGCAATCATGGTTCCCTATTTTATCTATTCCTTATCCCATGAAAATTTTGTGGGTGTAAAAATAATAGAGGTTAGATTTGTGAACTTAGAAATGACACCTATACAACTAGATGAGTCATCTTTAGTGTGAAATATATGTCTAAAGTAAGATTTTGTGTTGGATAGCATATTCGTTGAAATGATATAATCGGTGTACTAAACATTATTTACTATGTTGTGTATTATAGGGGCAAGATGAGGCCATGTCAACAGATCGTGTCATGTCAAATGAGGACACAATGGCTGAAGTGGGACATCAGGTACTCAAATTTTGACTTAACTTAGGAAAAAATGATTTGATGGAATTTTGTGATACACCCATCTTTTTCCACAGTATTATTGAAATTTATAATGTATTATCCAATCTTGATATAAATTAACACATGTTGTTGATTATTTTAGATGGAGATTGGAGCAAATGTAGAGCCTAAGTGTTCAACTAGAAAAAGAGGATGCAGACGTGGACCTAAAACTATTAAATCACATAGAAAAAAGTGGGTGTTCAAGGATATGAAAGATCATGCAGAAACAACAAATGATTGCACTGAACAAGAGGTTGGTTAGGACTATAGTACATGGGATGAATACTTTAAGAAAATATATGACTAAAGTGAGGTTTTGTGTTTGATAACATATTTTTTTGAAATGATATAATTGGTGTAGTAAACATTATTTACTATGTTGTGTATTATAGGGGCAAGATGAGGCCATGGAAATAGATTGTGTCATATCAAATGAGGACATAATGGATGAAGCGGGACATCAGGTACTCAAATTTTGACTTAACTTAGGAAAAAATGATCTGCTGGCATTTTGTGATATGTCCATTTTTTTTCACAGTATTATTGAAATTTATAATGTATTATCCAATCTTGACATACATTAATGCATGTTGTTGAATATTTTAGATGGAGATTGGAGCAAATGTAGAGCCTGAGCATTCAACTACTAAAAGAAGAAGATATGTACGTGGACATGGACCTAAAATTATTAGATCACGTAGATGACAGTGGGTGGAAGAGGATATGACAATGGATCTTCCATACACAATAGATGATTGCATTGAATAAGAGGTTGGTCAGGACTATAGTACATGGGATGAATACTTTGAGAAATTTTTTGTTTGTGGATGTTCTATATGTCATGGAAAGAAACAATTCAAATGAGCAATTATACAAAGACATTACATATATGATGAGCTTCCAGTCGGTAGTATTCCTCCTACAATCAATTCAAATCCAATAGGAATTATGGTAAGGAATTTTCCAATTTGATATAAATAAAATTTATACTTCATTTAAACATTGTTTTATATTATTTAAATAACTATTTTTTTCTCAATAGATACTTATAGGATAAAGTTCTTGGTTTAATGTTTCCTGGATAACCGAATTCCAGCCTAGAGGGAAATGATCATTTATCAGATGATACATCTAACAAAAATATGTGACAATATACCAGCTCAGAAGATGAGGAATTGATGAAAATAAGTCACAAAACAAGAACTAGTTTAAAGATGCATAATTTGCATAAAGACAGGGGGAAGGTGGACTACATACCCTATGAGAATGAATGTGATGGAGATGATGGATTTCCCTTGAGTTTGAGATCAATTTACAAAGAGACATTTGATCGTCGACTATATTGCGCTTGGCCTAGTGATCAACAACTACCTAGAGTGTACGAGGTGTTTCAATTTTGGGGATACAACTACATGATATGACCAGGTCCAATATTCATGTCAAGTGAATCTAGGCCTCTTTATTGTTGAAAATGTACATGTGGGATCTAAACATAGAAACAATTCAGAACAAACCACTAGGAGATTAATGCCATATTATGGTCCATTATATTATAGTGGTGAATAGAGAAGGCTAGCAGAATATAAGCCTAGCATGTCAACATATGGTCTAAATTTGAATATGTATACACATCGTTTCCAATTGGAAAGTGGAAAAGAAATTAATAGAGGTCATCTTATGTATATAGATGGATGTGCATACAAACACAAATATTACAGGATTTATAAATAGTAGTAAGGGAAGGGACCCTAATGTAAGATCGAATTGTCAATTTGTTGAGGTTATAAATGATAAAGATGGAGATATGGAAAGAGAGGTTGATAGATCGATAATGGTTGAGGCTATTAAGGACCTTACCATTGGGGATGAGTTATTGATTGATTACCCCTTCTTAAAATGCACTCTTGTGTGAAAGAAAAGGGAAGAACAAGGTCTCCCTAAGGATGTTCTTAAGGGCAGAAAACCAAAGAATAATAAATGAGTGTGGACTAATGTTTTATAAACTATGTTGTCAAAATTGTGTTTTATTTAAATTATTGTATAAAAAAGGTAGTCTATAAAATTATGTTCCATTATTCAATTGATGTATATATGTTCATACAATTTATATTTTTATTTTTTAAGCCATATTTGATTATCTTTCTTTGAAATTGATACATTTATGATTTATCCAATTGTTGGAAAACATTAAATAATGCTTACATTTGTTGATAGGTAGAAGATGTTGATGAAACACATACTAATACCCATGATCCAATTGGGTTATTAAGATTTGGATGGGATGATCCAAACAATCCTTTAAACAATACCAGGGTGCAAAGAGAAAGTTTGAAGAGATTTCTACCACTTGAGAAATTTGAAGAGCTGATGAGATATGCATCCACTGAAGAGATGCCACCTAGCCTTAATGATGATGATCATGATAGGGAAAATGCAATGCATGAAGAAGGATTGACTGAAATTATTACAGGTTTCTTTGGGGATGGAAACAATGATGCCAATAATGATTATATGGCTGACAACAATGATGATAGCAGGGGTAATTACCACCAAAATAATGTTGATGATAACAACCTGAAAGACTCCATCAAGCAAGCAGAGAAGACACCCATGTTCAAATCGGGTGGAAGTAGAACCTCACAACTGGCATGCACATTAATATTATTAGAAATCAAGTCACTATTTGGTTGGTCAGACAAAGGATTCACTACCCTATTGAAGTAAGTTAAAATCTATTTCTTACTTTGCATTTTCAATTGGTGTACACAATTCGTAAACATTCATCGACTTCGTTTATATTTCATTAAGGGGATTTTAAAACCATATATTGTATATAAATAGTCCTAGTATAGATTGAAATATCAAACATGTTCATCATAAGTCAAAAATTCAATTGATTTAATCTATGGCAATCTTACAGGGCACTAAAAACTAAAATATTCCTTGAAGAGAATGTGTTGCCATCAACTTGTAGAGAGACACGTCTATTGTTGGTTGAGTTGGGGATTGAATATAAGAAAATTCATTCATGTAAAAATAATTGCATTTTATATAGAAATCAATATTAGAATAAGGTAGAATGTCCTATATGCGAAGAGAAGAGATATCGTACAGATGTACAAGGTCCTATAGTTCTAAAGAAGTTTTTATGTCACATGCTATTATACCTAGACTTCAACCAATGTTTCATTGCAAGTCACTTGCACAATTGATAGACTGGCATGCAAAGAACAAGATTAAAGATGGATTCATGTGAATTCCAACCAACTCCAAAGCAATGGAATGAATAGAGGAAAAATGACCAAGAAAATTCAAAGATGAACCCCATAGTATCAGGTTTGCTCTTGCAATTGGAGTGTGCCCATTCTCTTTCCCGAGCTCAAATTATAGTGTTTGGCCAGTCAGATTGATTGTATACAATATTCCCCCATGGATGAGTGTTAGAAAGGAGCACCTTATGTTGACTCTCATTGTTCCAGGAAAACATCAAGTTAAAAACATGGATGCTTATCTTGTGCCTTTTATTGATGAGATGCAACTGTTATGGAAAGGCATAGGAATGTATGACATATCATGTCCTCCATCAAATAGGTCCTTCAATTGTATGGTGTGCTATGTTGGACTATTCATGATTTCCCAGGACTTGGTGTTTGTTCTGGCAAGATACAATATTTACGTATTTACACTCATAATCTATTTTCATCCCAACTTTCATACTTAGTTTTATACTATTTTTTTGATGTTATTAACATTACTTGTTGAATTGTAGGGCTTCAAAAAAAGGGGATATTTGCATGTCTAAGATGTGCAAAAAGATTTCAAGGGTGGTATTCTAAATATCTACATAAATTTATTTACACAAACAACAAGGTTTTTCTACCATTAGACCATAGGTTTAGAAATTTCCAAAAGAATCAATTTGATGGAAAATTTGAAAATAGAGGCCCTCCCATGAATATGGGTCTTGGTGATTGGCTTAAGAAGTATGAACATGCTGAATTGAAAGATTGGGAGGATTTTTTTGATCGAGGTGATTCAATTGAAGAACCAGAACAAGTTGTAGTTCATATGCCGGAAGGAATGAAAAGAAAATCCATATTTTATGAGCTCCCTTACTAGAAGGATCTATTAATATCTCACCTATTAGATCCTATGCACATATTAAAAAATGTCCTAGATTTTATATTTCAACATATATCAGGAAAAGAGGACACCTTGTCTTCAAGGAGAGATATTGCTCTTTCGCGTACCAAATTTGATAGAAAACATTTGTGGCCAAGTAGGGAGAATGAAACATATGCAAAAGCTCCATAGATTTTCAAAAAAAAAGAGCTAGACTAACTAAAAAATTTCATCCGTTCAATATGGAAACCTACTAGCTATGGGTCATCATTGGTTAAAGCTTTTACAGTAGATGGACATATCACAAGATTTAAAACACATGATTTTCATAATTTAATGAAGGTATTAAATATCATCATTTAATATTTACTGGTAACATTGATTAAGTACTAAATATATTTTTTATATTTTTTTGTGTGAGAAAAAATTACTAATGACCTTTTCATAAATGTGTTTGATAGCATACATGCCATTGGAAATTAGGGGGCATTCCTGTCTTACAATTGACTTAAGGAATGCCATAAGTCGATTGTCAACATTTACAAGGTATGTGGTTATATGAAATGTTCATGTGTGAGAGACATAGAGATATTATATTGTATTTTAATTTATGACTAAAGGTTCATACTAATTTACTATTCTTATATTAGGTGGGTGACCTCCAAGGAGGTCCATGAATTTGAAGTGCCAAAGTGGAAGAAGGAAATTGCAGAAATTGTATGTGTATTTGAGAAGGAGATCCCTACAAGTTTCATGGACCTATAAGTCCATTTACTTATACACCTAATCGATGACATTGAATTGGTGGGTGTCATATCAATGAGGTGGATGTTCTTCTTTGAGAGGTATATGAAAACTCTTAAAAGATATGTTCGACAAAAGGCACATCCAGAGGGTTGCATGGCTGAAGGGTATGTATTGAATGAAGCATTTTTCTTCCTGTGTGAATTCCTTAGTAAAGATTTTGAAGATGGGCCATGCGTTTGGGATGAAGAATGAGCATCAAATATTATTGATGGAGAAAAACCATAATCTAATGGTGTTGAAGTAAAAATTAGTAAGTAAATTCACCATCAGTGTGGTTTTTCTTGCAATCATTAATTTACTCTGTAATTTATTTATAAAATTAACATGAAATTTGGAGTTTGAAATAAACATGTTGACATGTAATAGGTTTAGACGAAAGTTCTATACTCTACAAGTTCATTACATGGAATTTATGAACAAATAGATTGATCTGTATGATAAAAAGAGAGAAAAAGTGTCAGAAGCAAGGAGACAGTTTAAGAGATCAAACCCAAAGAATACTCCACTTCCTACTTATTTGCGTGGGGAATGGGGCAAAGATTGCACACTAGAATGGGTTACTGAAAAAATTCAAAATTAAATAGAAGATGTAAGTACAGATTCAAACATAATAGAAGATGAAATCAACATGTCTAGGGGATGTGAAAGAAAGGTACAGTTGGAATTTTACAAAATGTTTTTTCCTTACAGTTTTGACACTATTAACTATTTTAATATTCATCATTATATTTGTTTTCACTGAAATAAATGGTCTTTCACAGGCGAGGAAATATCCAGCAATGTGGGCATATGGTCGACATTATTGTGTAGAAAGTATAGATGTAAAGAGGCGATCCTTCAATTGTGGCATCATGTTGACTTCAAGCAATCCAGTCAATCAAGCTCAAAAGAGAAGAATATAATTGAAGGGAATCTACAACATGTTGGGAAAATACAAGAAATTATTGAGTTGGATTACTGCTCTTTTAAATGTTGCATTTTTAAGTGTAGATGGTATGAAGCATTTGAGAGGACATGAAGACATGATACCCATAGTGGATTGTTTTCTATAAATTCCTCATCCTTTCTACTAGAGGATAAGGAGCCTTATGTTCTACCAATTCATTATGAGCAGGTATTTCTTTAACTCAAACAAGAAGCGGTAGTGATCATTAATCTATTAATTCATAGTTTATTGCGAATATATACATGTGTTTATTAATCAATAAAATTGTTATAACATACTTCTAATATATGTATTTCGTTCATGTGTAGGTATTTTTCTATGAAGATATTTTGGACCTGAAATGGATGTTTGTCATACATTATGATCCAAGATTAAGGCATGTATTTGACAAAACATTAGTGGATATCGAGCAAAACAATGATGGCGAACAAAATGAGAGAGATGGATTAGAGAACATTGAAGAAATTGACATCCATGATGATGTTGAAGATGGTTATGTTTAGGCACAAGAAGACAACAATCTAGAGTTAGATGATGTTATGGAAGACAACAATATGGATGGTATAGAAAATGATGATCCAAATACATCTGCTAACAATATAGATGGTGTACAGTCAAATTTCAATGATGATGAAGATGATGCAAGTCAAGATGAGGATGATGATGATATTAAATACTTGAAAGAACATATGAACATTGATAGTGATACACTGAATGAGATTGTAGTAGACAATAATGTTAATGACCAAGACTTCTAAATTTTCAGAATTATTTGCAATCCATGTTTAAAAAAGGATGATTCTTATGGCCCAAACTTTGAAATGCTTTAGAAATATTATTTGTGTCGATACAAATTACAGGTCTATTGCAATATCCTTAAATTGTTCAATCTTTTGTATGAATTTTTGGCAAAAAAAAATTGCGATTACTTGGATGCTTCTTCCATTCATTTTGTATCAACATATGTTCATGAAGACACAAAAGTTAATAAAATATTAATGCACGTAACTCACAATTATTTAAATAAGAAACTTTGCTAACTTTATTATTTTTAAATATTTCCATTTTTTATGTTGGACATAATTTTGAACATTTAACTAAAAACATCCACAGTAAATGCTTTACCGTATCAACATATTCATTCACATAAGTATAGTATTGAGGCTCAATAACTAATATTCATTCAAATATAAGAAGAAATAAGTATGGAAAACATAAGAAAAAATACAGAATGATAACACAGTCACGGAGAATCTCTGATAATAAGATGTTCTATTTCATTCATAAGGTCAAAATAATAACACACTAACAACAAATGTGCCCTAATAAATCTTATGAATTTAAATAACTTGAAGAAACCACTTTGGAGACATCACATTAATAGATAAGCATGAAATTTAACAAAACAATTAAACACCAAAATAGATTACCAATTATGAGAAATCTTCTCCATTATGTTGTTTCAAATATATATACATTTATAGCAGAAGTCTTTGATATGATATGGATGGGTGGAATGTGCAATCTATCTTCTTACTAATGCCTACTATAACAAAAATGAAAATCGAATATGATATGATGATCCTCTCAAAATTGGCGTTGGTTTCCTATTTATATAGGAAGTAACAAGCTTTAGGACTTTTACAAAAAGACATGACCCTTCAAAACTACTTTTACTAACAACTAATTAATTTTCATAATTGAAGAAATAACAAAGCTTAAGACACTTTAGACGTATGTTTCCTTTCATCAATGTAGAAAGCCCATGACCATCGATCTGGCAAAGCTTTCCTCTTAGGAAAATTCACTTGCTTTTGAGGGCACGGTATTTAGTTATATCAGTATCAATTCCAATTCTTCACCAGATAGTTTCCCAACAAGCTCAAATCCTTGACATTAATTTTGAAGCATGTGTGAGGCAATTTATTGCTATAAATTGTTATGATGCCATGATTACCATACTACTGCCATCTCTTATTATACCCACTACAATATGGCAGATTTGTTCCCTTCCATTATGATGTTTATTGCACTACCACCTTGCTCAAGACTTCTTGCTGTGGGGTTGCGGTGTACACTTCTCTACCGCATATGTTTCTCACCCTCCCAATGGTATAGCGGTGTATGCTTTATCTTCTTGTTGTTTACCCCCTTACCACACTCCTTTGAATCACCTTATGTGGTACTACAGTGTTCACTTATCTTCATTCTTATCGCTCTACCACCTTGCTCAAGACTTCTTGCTGCGGGGTTGTAGTGTACACCGCTCTACCGCATATGTTGCTCACCCTCCCAGTAGTATAGCTATGTATGCTTTATCTTATTTTTTTTATTTCCTTACCACACTCCTTTGAATCTCCTTATGCAGGATGGCTTAAACGTAATTCAATTGAAAAATATTATGTTTCGACTATAGGGAGCATTTAAATGATTAATCATATGTGATGACCAACTAACTTAGAACTCGGGGTTGGTACAAAGAACAATTTTAATGGCTCAAATCATGACTTAAACGACCAAAAACCGGATGCAGTAGGTCAACACAAAATTATTGTAGGGAATTCACTTCATTGTAATTGCTATGGAAATTTTATCTCCTAAGGCTCTAGCGATGCCCTCCTACATATTGTTTTTGTTTAGTATTTAATTTTTCTTTTTGTAATTGAAACAATGAAAATAATACAAAAAGGAGGCAACAAAGGTTTCCAAAAGAGAGAAAAATATTACAACCAAGCTAACAGCCAACAATACAGTCACTTACAGCCACCAAAAACAACAGGAGATTGTATTAATCAAAATTTTAAAAATTATAGATTGTCTGCCAATACAGGAATATTCATGAAACCCTAATTTTGAGCCTCACAAAAGGCCAAGACAACCACAAAAACATCACCAAAAAACTAAATGAACCTAGCACCAAGACAACCCAAATTTTGATTCACCACCAATAGGAGCCACCAAACCACCATCAAGAGCCACCGACGATTGTAGAAGCCAAAAAAACTAGCACCATCTCACCACGAGCTCGAGGTCATAGGAAGCCATTAAGATGGGCGAAGTCATTAAATTCCAACACCCACTCCACATCCTCAGTCTCCACTAGCTCAAGAGATTTTTTCAAATACTCCACCCCAACTGTAGCCACCATCCGATGCCTGACCAACGCCATTCCTTTCGGCTCTAATAGAAGCGGAAAAAATTGGACCACCGCACTAGGAGTTTTATGCATTTCAAGTCTTTCAAATGCGACACCCTAGAGCTGAGAAGAAAGGCAGAAATAACCTCACCCATGCCACCCAGGAGATTAGAACTGAATAGCTTCTTGATCATTTTGTAAACTAGGTTTTTTTGGGTGCTTTGATCAAGGAAAGATGCTAGAAAATGAGAGACTATGTGGGAATTAACTCAATCTGTTTCACTATAGGCTACATGATCTTGGCCCAAAACCATTTTCATCATAGCCACCTTCAAGGGATTGTACTCTAGAAGAAATTTTTTTAGCCTCTAGTCCACAAGCTTTTTGAAACCTCCTTGACTCACACAACAATTCAGGAAAACCAAAGTGTCATTCCCAAAGGTGATAGCTCCTCGGCTGATTTAAAAAATGCATACTTCGCGTCATAAGATATTATGTAGCACAGGGCATACTTTTACAGGTAAAGTATTATTATAATGTGATAAAATCAAGAAAAGGGTATCAATGGACCAAACAGTTTCAAGGGTCGGCAGTCTGATATCAACCATCAATTGGCAGTTTCGTGTTTGTCTTCTTCAAAAAGGATACACCTTTGACGTAAAATATATAGCGCCATCCCAATAAATAGGACCAACTTTTTCAAAACATTGGAGAAAAATACATTAAACCCTTAATTAACCCTCTACCCTCTACCCTCAACCCTATTTAAACCCTAATCCCTCATGACCCCTATACCCTCTACCCGATAAATTGGACCCTCAACACTAATCCCTCAACCATACACATACCATCAACCCCTATACCCTCTACCGCCCTATACAATATTGGACCCTCAACCCTCAACCCTCAACCTTAAACCCTAATCCTTGAACCATATTATACCCTCTACCCTCAACCCTAGTTAAACCCTTAAATCCAATTACTAAACTCTCTGCCCTAATCCCTCAACCCTCAACCCTTAATCCCTCAACCCTTAATTAACCCTCAACACTCTACCCTCTACCCTCAACCCTCAATCCTAGTTAAACCCTAATATGGCCTCAACCCCTATACCATCTACCCTATACATTAAACCCTCAACCCTAGTAATCCCTCAACCTACATATACCCTCAACCCTCAACCCTCAACCTTAAACCCTAAAGCTTGAACCTTTAAACCCTCTTATACCCTCTACCTGTGATCTACCCTATACTTTAAACCCTCAACCCTTGATTCTCAACCCTCAACCCTATTTAATCCCTTAACCCTCAACCCTTAAACTCTCAAGTACCCTCAACCCCTATACCCTCTACCCTTTACATTAGAACCTCAACGTCCCTAATATTTGAACTTCAAACATATTATACCCTCAAATATCCTAGCTATACCCTAAACCCTCTACCCTCAACCCTTAACGTCCCTCAACCCTCAACCCTTAAACCCTAAACTGACCTTAAACCTACTACCCTTTACCCTTAACCCTAATCCCTCAACTAGCCTATACCCTCAACCCAATACCCTAAAACCTAAACCATTAAACCCTCTATATCCCTCTACCCTCAACTAGCCAATACATACTCTCTTATACATACCCTTGACCCTAATCCCTCGACCCTAATACCTCAACCCTAATCCCTCAAACCTTAAACCCTTAAACCCAAGTAAATTACTCTCTACCCTAATACCTCAACCCTCAACCATTAATCCCTCAACCCTTAAACCCTCAACCCTCTACCCTCCACCCTCAACCCTCAACCCTCAAATACCCTTAATTAACCCTAATCCCTCAACCCCTATACCCTCTACACTATACATTGGACCCTCAACCCTAATCCTTGAACCATATACCCTCAACCCTCTACCCTCAACCTTAAACCCTCAACCCTCTACCATATACATTAAACTACCCTCAACCCTCTACCCTCTACCCTCAACCCTTAATACCTCCACCCTTAATCCATCCCTCCATTTCTACCCTAATCCCTCAACCCTATACCCTCAACCCAATACCCTAAACCCTAAACCGTTAAACCCTCTACATCCCTCTACCCTCAACACCCCAATACCCTCTACCCTAGTCAACCCCAGTAATCCCTCGACCCTAATCCATCAACCCTTAAAACCTTAAACCCAAGTAAACTCTCTACCCTAATCAATCAACCCTCAACCCTTAACCCTTAATCCCTCAACCCTTAAACCCTCAAGTACCCTCTACCCTCAACCCTCAAGTACCCTTAAACCCTAATCCTTCATTAACCCCTATACCCTCTACTCAATACATTGGACCCTCAACCCTAATCCTTGAACCATATACGTCCCTCAACCCTCTACCCTCAACTCTCTACCCTATACATTAAACTGCCCTTAACCCTCAATTCTCAACCCTCAACCCTTAATACCTCCACCCTTAATCCATCCCTCCCTCTCTACCCTAATCCCTCAACCCTATACCATTAAACTCTCTACATCCCTCTACCCTCAATGTCCCAATACCCTCTACCTTAGTCAACCCTAGTAATCCCTCAACCCTAATCGCTCAACACTTAAACCCTTAAACCCAAGTAAACTCTCTACCCTAGTAATCCCTCAACCCTTAAACGCTTAAGTACCCTCTACCCTCTACCCTCAACCCTCAAGTACCCTTAAAACCTAATCCCTCATTAACCCATATACCCTATGTGCGCAGAATTATTTTTCTATCATAAATGATGCAAGACAATAGAATGCAAATGAGAAAAACAACAATTCAACACCTCAATATTAGCCTAAGTTGAACTTAACCAAAGAAAAGATAAAACAATGATTATAAATTTTCTAAGTTGATCTTCTTGGTTGGACCTTTGATGTAGCTTGAGGGTATGTGCAGAATCATGATGGGCCAAAAAGTGGCAATATGGTGGGTATGTGGCTGACGACCTTTTTTTTACCCAAAATTGATGAAACAAAAAGAGTTTTTAAAGGAGATTCTCAGCTTTCCACCAATATAAATTATGCTTTACTTTGAGTTTAATAAGTAATTATTATTCATTTTCTATTCAAATTACGACTAAAGTCTTAATTGATAGACTAATTGAAAAACATCTATGGCTTTCAAACGGTATCACATTTTTTGAATCCAAAACATGCGTCACATTCTATGATTTGCATAATATAGGATTAAAAGAAGAAAAAATGAATTTCATGAAGTTTTGACTAAGTGGTTAGACATACAAGTTTTTTATATTTTTTTTAAAAAATAATAAAAAATTAATAATTAATTATTTACTTGGAAAAAAATTAAAAAAAATATGCATCACATTGGGACATGAGTCCTCTACGTATATCTAAAATATTATAGAAAAATACTATCATTAAATTATTGTGGTTAGGGTGGTCTACAGACGCCTACTTCTTATTTTTTCTCTAAAATTTAAGTACTATTGCATTGAAATTTCAAATTTTCACCAAATAGATTTAAAAAAAAAAAAAAAACCTAGTAGCTTAGAAACCACATTCAATTTACTACATATTCTATTCTTACATATTTTAAAAATAATATAGTTAACTTATTCAAATTTTTATGTCAAGTTGCCTAACTCTGATTTTTTTAATTTTTTTGCCACTTAAGGGCCTATTTTTTCCATGATGATCCTGCACATACCCTTGAATGTGTGCTTTTTGATGGAAAATAGACTAAAGATGGATGTAAAATGATGAGGATGCAACGAGGATTCAAATGATTCACATGGGTATGTGAGTGGATGAATGCAATGAAAGCTTGATGAATGCAAAAATGGTGGTTGTGAATGCAAAAATGCTTGGAGTTGAATGCTTGAGTTCTAGAGCTTGGAAGTTGAATTCTTGAATGCAAGTTCTAAATGAATTGAGAGAAAATGTTCCATTTTAAGGGAAGAATCTCTAGAGAATTCAATGGCCAAGATTTTTCCAACATGGGCAAGATGAAGGGTTGTGATGAGTTGAGGACTCACAAACTCACATTTTTCTATGTGGAAGAGGAGGTGTCACAAGAATAGGTGATGTGGAAAGAGGACATGTTAGGTGGAAGTACTTGCAAGTACCTTAGGATTAGGGGAAAATCTCCTTAAAAAGGGAGTTCTTGTCCCCATATGAGGATGATGGTGACAAGTGAGAAATTTTAGAAAGTCCTCCCTTATCATCATGGGGATGAGAGAAGTTTTTGGAGGAATAAATTTAAATTCACATGATTGGAAGGGAAAAGTGGTTGGGAGAATAAATGTGAATTTTAAATTCACATGATTGGAAGTACCTTGTGGATAAGACAAAGTCCTCATAAAAGATGTCCCTTGTCCCATGTGACAAGTGAGAGAGTTTAGAATTTCTCAACAACTTTCATGGGGAAGAGAAATGCATTGAATAAATAAATGTGAATTTTAAATTCACATGGGGAAGAGGTCAAGACTAAAAAATGAAAGCACTTATGAAAGGTTGACTTGGATGACATGCCAAAGATGGCATGTGATTAGATTAAGGTTGTATAAATAGGTGATTAAAAAGATTAATAAAGGATTAAAGACAAGTGGCCAAATATGGAGGATGTGACATTAATCTTGATTAAAGGTATGCACATCATAATTATGGATTAATTAGACTAATCCAGATTAGAAGAAGGTTATGGAGGATGTGACAAGGAGAGAGAAAAGAGGGAATTTAAAATTGATTTAAATTCAAAAAGGTTAAATGACTAAATTAAATAAATTGATATATTTATTTAATTTAGAGAGGAAATGATGAAAGGTAGATTATTTAATTATTATTTAAATTAAATATTTTAGAAACCTTAGAAAAAGGGGAGATATTAATTAAATGAATCATTTAATTAATATTGATGAAATAGATGGATAAGGGAGATAGATTTGACCATATGGGAGTGGTCACATTTGGATGTCTACACTTTACCCCTTTTCAAAATATTGTTAGAATAATAGTGCTTCGAAGAAAAATAAAATGCAGATGACTTTATAGAGTAAGCAAATAGGAAATGATGCCCCAACATGGGAGAAGTTGTGTGAGCTACCCAAATGGAGGGAAATGAAAGGAGATGCTTCGGTCTCGTAAGAGAATGACCATGGCAGAGGAATGGAGGAAAATGGTAGGGTATTCCCCCTTGAGAGGGTGGTTGGGGAAGAAAAAGGGGCCCTGGGTGACTTCTTGATATGAGGAAACAAAGGGTACCATTGGATATAGCTCAAAAAACTGTGAAGATTGGATTTTGAACAAAGTGAAATAGACACATAGGGTACAAATGTTAGCCCCAGGAAGTTAGAGAATTAGTTGAATTAAAAAGAGGTTTAAATAAAGGGTAAAAATACCCTTAACTTAAAAAAGTTAAAAAAAAAGGAGGGAAAAAGTTACATGTAGTAATTTTAGAAATTACTATTTCTCATTTGCACACCTGGCAGTTGAGTGAGAGAGAGAGAGAGAGAAGAGGAGAAGGAGACGAGGAGACAAGGATGCTTGACGATTACGATGATGACATCATCCATTGGGGGGATGAGGTACGATGATTCTTCCACAAGCGTGCGGTTCCATGCCAAGTTAGGTTCAAAATCCTCTTTGTGATTTTAAGCATTTTTTGGTAGATTTTTGAATTTTAATGCATTTTAAAAACATGGGTTTTGGGATTGGGGTAGTTTGGAAAAATGGGTAGGGGGTGAAATTTCAATGTTGCCCATCGGGTAGGAAAAATCACTTGTTAGAGGCAGGGGAAAAGGGGAAAAATTTATCTAATTAGTGGGAAAATGAACCCAAGAAAAAAAAGAAAAAAGTGCTTGAAAAGGGCAGGGGAATGAGGGGAGGGCGGACTTGCCCTAGGATTGGGGCAATCCGCTTGAAAAGTTGGGTTAGTGGGGACATGGGCGATCATGCCCAGAAGAGGGGTGACCTCGCTTGGGAGAGGGGAAACCTCGCCTGGAAGAAGGGAGACTCTACCCTAGGGCGTGGCCGCCTATTCGAGGCGAGTTCGCTCGCCTCCCAAGTGGGCTCACCTGCCTTCTGGGTGGGTTCGCCCAGGCGAAGGGTGCGATTTTTAGTCGTTGGGGGGGGGCTCGCCAAGGCAAGATCGCCCGTTCAGAGGGTGGGTTCACCCATCCGAAGGGCGGGCTCGCCCAAGGGGTAGACAAGGGGGGGGAAAGAAAATAAAATAGATACTGGGTAGGGAGAAAGAAAAGAAAACAAAATTGGGGAGATTGGGTAAATTTTTCTAGGGGGGAAAATTAGTGAAAAGATACCTCTGGGTCGGGAAATGGAAAAGAGGGGGAGATGAGGAAAAGGATGAGATGACTGGCATAGTGTGATATGGATGCACTAGTTTGATAGTCTACAGATGCGTGAGAGATGATTGGAGGTGCTAGAGGCGATGATAATAGCCATGAATGGAATGATCCATGAGGCTCTATTATGAGTGGGGTTGCTACATTTGGTGGGATAACCTACTAGTAGAGCTCATCGAGTGATGTTGACAACCCTTATAGAGTGCTAGATTTCAAAGAGCTCAAATTTCCATCTCTCGACAGGGGAGTTGACTGTGGCGTTGGAGATCATGTGGCAGATATTGAGGCTACCTATAGTAGGCCATCTGGTGAGTGTGACGACATCAGAGGGGGTGATGTTGGATCAGACCCTATGGGTCCTATTTGGATGAGATGACCTTCCTATGCAGAGGAAGTGGTTGGATGTGGACAGATGCCTGGCATTGGGGGTGCCACTGCTACCACTATATTTGTGCGGATTGATTAGTAGATTATTGATACCAGACAAGAGTGGGTGCTTTTGTAGCCTCAGCTACATGGAGGTGACTCGACATATCATTGAGGGGAGAGAGAGGGAGTTGGCATGGGGTACATGCATACTAGCACAACTGTACAGAGATATGAACATTGTGTGCTACCGAGAGGCACCCAGTTTGACACCAGTGATGCTGCTATAGGTATGGGCTTGGGAGCACATTAGTGTGGCCATGCCAGGAGTGGTGAAAGTAGGAGTGGAGGATGTGACATCAATAACTTACTGGTATGGGACAAAGTATGGCTCGATATGGCATTATGAGGGATTTGGGGATTTGGACAGATGGAGGACACTAGATGACCTTCAGGAGGAGCATATAGTGTGGAGGTCATACATGACATAGTGGTTTTCTTTATGGAGGAGAGATGAGGAGAGACACAAAGGCTATTTCTATACTCGATGCTATATAGTTGGGAAGGAGCCTTGTATAGTGGAGGCACATAGGCTAGACAGGGTGACAAGATAGTTTGGGCTTCAGCAAGACATTCCTCGTGGACTAGAGAGATTTTGATGGATCTCACGAGAGTAGCTATGGGGGGAGCATATTAGGCCTGATTTTGCAAAGGATCACTGGGAGACACTGCAGTTGGTACCTTACCCAGGTAGGACCAAAGAGAGAGTAGAGGCGAGAGTGATAGTTCAATTCTCCGTGTGGTATACTTATCATCGACCCCCATAGATTACACTAGAGGAGCCAATTGTGGAGGCACTGGGTTTTGGGCCAGAGGATGAGTTGTGATTGGTAAGCTAGAGGAGAGGGAGGAGGAGGGGACAATAGAGGAGAGGGCAGGAGGTAGTTGGAGCAGCAGGGCAGTAGGAGAGAGGACAGGGGGATGTTGGGGCCATAGGTTAGTAGGAGAGGGGACAGGGAGAGGCTGGGGCTGTAGGTCAACAAGAGAGGGTGAGGAGGAGGAGACAATGGAGGAGAGCCCGGGTGGAGATCGAGGCAGAGGAGGAGAGAGATGAGGTAGAGGTGGAGATGATGGATGAAAGAGATGAGGTAGGGCTGGAGGGGATGGATGAGAGGTAGAGGCAATGGATATAGATGTTCATGATATTCCCCCATTGGCCATGGTACCACCTATAGTAGAGGATTCAGCTATACTATTGAGAGGGGTCATGGTGAGATTACAGATTATCAAGTAGAGATTGAGGGATATAGAGGCTACGAGGTACAAACTGGAGGACAAGGTGAGCATGCTACAAGTAGAGGTGGGAAGAGTGTGAGAAGAGGGCGAGAGGGATTTTAGGGCTGTAGTCGATGTGGTGTCATGGCATGAGGAGGAGATACAGGTAGAGAGGGATGGTTTGTGATCCAAGGTGAGCCACCTACGAGTAGAGGTGACACAGCTTGAGGGAGAGGTATCCAAAGAGCATGAGGAGGGGGTGGCAGGGAGATGGGAGTGAGACAGGCTAGAGGAAGTGGTGACTATACTACAGGAGAGAGGACAACGAGAGCCTGGAGGAGTGACAGAGTAGGTATCAACAAAGACCATGGCAGAGGTAGAGAAGGACATGGATGATTTGAGGATATAGGTGGAGGGGCTACTGAGAGAGAGGATTGAGTTCAGATGAGAGCAAGACGAGCTCTGTGATAGAGTTGAGGTAGCAGATTAGATAGTGAGAGACATGGGGCTGATGCAAGAGAGGGAGGAGGCTATGAGGGCCCAGGTACAAACCTTGCAAACAAAGAAGGACATAGCATAGACATAGGTGCAGACCTTGCAGAGTGAGAGGGATGCATCATGGATACAGGTGTGGACCCTATAGAGTGAGAGGGATGCAACAACAACACAAGTATAGGTTGCAGAGAGAGATGCAACACAAGATCAGACACTAGTAGCGTAGGGTGAGGGTAGCGAGATAGGGGCAGAGATGCAGAGATTACAAGCAAAAACATAGGCCATGTGGGATGAGAGCGATAGGGCTATAGAGTAGTTGTCATGGATGGGGGTAGAGATTGATCAGCTAAGGTTAGCACAAGATGCATGGGCACAAGAGAGGAGATCCATATGTGGATTCTGGGATAGATACTGAGTAGAGCGGGACACAGCCAAATATCAAGCTACAAAGTAGGATGAGTACATGCGAGAGGCTAGCTACTATATGGCAGCCTACTTTACAGCAGTGCCAGAGGGGTAGCAGGTACCTACCTACATTTGAGCGAGGCCATAGATGCCAGCCCCATCCTAGTTAGCAAGGACACATACCTGTGAATATAGTAGCTGGAGAGAGACTCCTCCATGCAGAGGGGGAGTTCCAGACTCACCTTAGAGGTTAGATGCAGGTGGTTCATAGTAGAGAGGATAGAGGACAAGTGACAGAATACCAAATTTTGACAGGCACAGGATGAGTGTACAGTACAAAGTAGCAGAGATTAGAGTTGATTCAAAGCCTTGTACTTGTACTTTATTTGATGATATATGTGATGGATATGTATTTTGATTTTATGATGGACATTATTATGGACCATGAGATGGACCTTGTATTTTTTATTTTTATATGATATGCAACAACCCTTATTGACACTATGTTGTGTGTATATGATGGATGATTTATTTTTGTGTGTGTATGTTTATGATTTTATTATGGATGATCATTATAATGCGATATATGTGTATGCTTATGATGATGTATGCTAATGCTTATATGGATGAGATAAATGATATATATGACGACTAACGTGTATGATGCAGGATGTGATGGATGAATCATGACTTTATATGCTATGCATATGGATCTAAGAATTTTTGATGCAGGTGGCGATGTATATAATGTGTTAATGATATAGACTAATATGGAAATGAATGGATAATGAAATGAATCTAAGATGCTTAAAAGAACCAAACATGATTAATCTAAACAACTTAAATTAAATATGGGATAATAATGCACATGGAATGGAATGTAATGAACCTATAATGTGGCATGAGATGTAATTAAATGAAATACACTGTGGATGGTAGATGGACTTTATTTGTGATCATGCTTGCTTTATCTTATAAAAAATAAAGGTGTGTGATATGTGAGTGTGAGGGCCTAGCGTGAAATAAAATGCATGAGTGTCAATAAGGACTTGCATAGTAATGAGCGTAGATGATAGGCGTATTGTTTGTTTAATGACAAGTACTTTCCCTGTAATCATTACAAAATTAAGGGAAGATGGGTGTAAAACCTCACCTGTCAAGAATCGTAGGTATCTTGAGAAGAATGGGAGATGGAAGGATGAATGTTTGCACAACCAAAATCATAGGTAATAGGTTAGGTATGAATGCAATGCAACATAATTCATCATAAATTCAATCCTAATGTAATTTTTCATTTTTGGAGTACTGATTTTTGCTATAGCATAAGACACCAGGTGCCGGGGTATGTAAACCAAAGCGAATTGGAGTCTAATGCATAAAAAAAATACAACAAACAAGAAGGCTATTCCAACACCCCAAAGTTGTGAAGACCGTGGTTGGGACATGAATTGGGATAACCACAAGCACAAAAGGATGCCCTAGCGTAACACAAGACCTCAGGGATCTTAGTGGTACTACATGGGACAACCAAGTAGACAAAAAAAAGAAAAAAGATCAAGATATTCCCCTATGTTTATTAGTCAAAATGCACCATGATATGATAGATCATGGTGGCCTTGAGAAGTTGTGATAGGGAGCTCAAATGATAAATAAAATCCAAAAGTACCAAAATATAGCAATCAATTTGAAAACGTCCTTTGCCATAGAATCAAAACAATGGATTGGGTTGATGAGGTCTATTAGGAAAGATGCATTTTGTTAAGACCAAAGATGGATACTAAACTAAAAGGTTGATTATGACGTACGAGACTCCAAAACTAATTGAGTCTCATGATATGAGTGGATATCATTTGTGAAGAATCAGCTAGATAAGGACATACTTGATGACACAACATGATGCACAAGACACAAGACATAAGACTGACACACCCTAATGACCTAGGGGCTCAGGGGATGATAAGAGATTAGCCTTGTCTACATAAAAGCATAGAGCCCTCGTAGTTCAAGAAAAGACCATGGATAAAAGCAGAAGGATGACAATGGAGACAAGTGATGGATGAAAACAACTAGACTAAAGAAACACAAAGAAAAGGCCTAGGGGTGGATCAAATGATCGACCTTGCCTACGTGAAAGCGCAGGGGAAACATAGTTTGAAAAGGACTAATGACTGACTAGGGATAAGAGTGAAAAGGGGACAATGGAGACCACGATGGATGACTGAAACGGGATGGAAAAAATGCCTCGGGGGAGGATTAAATGACCAGCCTTGCCTAAGTGATAGTGTAGGGGCAACATAGTTCAAAAATGACCAAAAGGACTGGCACAATAGGATGGTATCTAGATGGAGACCAACATGATGAAGAAAGCTAGATGGACACAAAGGACAGACACAACGACAAGATTGACGACAGAAGCTCATATTAGGATAAAAGCTTAGGATAAGAGATAGCGGATAGAGATAGTCCAATGCTCAACCAAAATATACCAAGCAACCAGATGAAGGATGCGGATGAAAGGAAAAGAGCAATGGGATGATAGGATATGAGATCAGAATGAACAGAAGCATAAAGTAACTAGGACACAAGGTAGATAAATGATTAAGCCTTTTATGAATGGCGCCTATGACCATATTTTCACCAAATGTACTTGTGATAGGGCGAATTTAAGTGCTAGAATACGAGCAACAAATAAGAGAATGCAAATAACACTAAAAACAACCTACACCTCAAGATTAGCCTAGTTGGATTCAATACAAAATAAAGATGACAAATGAAACCTTTTACCTTGTCTCGAATCGATCCTTTGGTTGGCCCTTCGATCTTTGGTGTTGTATGCTCCTTGGATGACACACGATGCAAACTAGATGATGATATGAGGGTGGATGAAAGTGGATGCAAGTGTGGAAAATGGCTAAGTATGGCTCCTAAATTTTTTTTGCAAGAGTTTGGCTACAATGAATGATCTCTCCCAAAATGAGAGAAAAGAGGGGGGATTTATAGATATTTTTGGACTCTATAGGGAAATGGACTGTCAAGATTGAGCCACCAAGATCAAGATGTAGGGCTAAGGTGAGTTGAGAACTCACAAGCCCTCACATCTTGACATGTGGCATGTGAGATGGCTTAAAAAAGGTGATGTGTGCATGAGGTGGAAGGATAGTACATGACATGGAGGTGGTACATAGTGTAGACACATAAAAATGTCCTAAGCCTTCGAGCGTCATTTTTCTTCATCCTCGTCCTTCGATAATTGAATAATTTTAGTTATTCAATTATGTTTGATTACATTCCTCTATTAATTAAATAATTTTTAATAATTATTTAATTAATTCACTTTCTAATATTTATTCCATCCTGACCAATTAAATAAACTAATCGTGTCACTAATTTCTTCCTCTTCTTCAATAGTTAAATAAATTATTATTTATTTAATTATTTTGTCATCTTTCATCTATAGTTAAATAGTTACCATTAATTATTTATCTATTCATGGTCCTTTAATTCTTCCATAGTTAAATAATTATTAAAATCATTTAACTATCTCATGCCACCTCTCCTAATTAAATAGTTAATCTAAATTAATTATTTAAGGTCTAATTTCTATCTCTCCAGCACTTGTCCATTTCTCTCTATTTTCTCAAATAAATAATTCTAAATAAATTATTTATTTTCCACTTACCATTTCTTCTATTTTCAAATAAATAATTTGAATGAATTATTATTTTCCACTTGTCCATTTCAACATTTTCAATAAATAATTTAAAATAAATTATTTTATGCACCACTTGGTCAAAGATACTCGTCATAATCCCCTGTCATAACATTCATTTCTTGTCATAGCTTGTATGTCCCTGCATGTCCTTGTATGCCTATCTTAGCTTGCATGTCTGTCATGACCTGCATGTCTTTGCATGGCTTCCTATCATGATTCCTCCAAGAATAGCATATTCTTGGTGCATCAATTTTGGACCATTGATCTTGGCATCTTTTCTGAGACTTAATCTCAACCATCCATTTTGTAACATCCCTCTTATGAATTCCCATCCATTGATCTTGGAATCTTTCTAGAAGATTAATCTCAACCGTCCATTCGAATTGTTGTCTATAAAAGCAACATTTCTTCTCCATTTTCAGCTTAACAACTATTCTTCTCCAACTTTCTTGCTACCATTTGTAGGTCTTGCACAAGTATTTCAACAAATCTGAGGGCAAAGTTGCATAACAAGAAGAAGGAGAGCAAGAGAAGGAATCAAATACAATATGGGGAGTACTTTATTTTATTTGCTTTCATTTTGAAATCTCCATTAGTTTGTATTCTCTTGTTTGGATGAGGTTAATAGTTTAGAAGTGTTGGCTGTCACTTTATCTATTCTATTTGATTTTCTAACCCCATCTCACATTTGGTGAACCCGACGTGAAGCTTATAATTTTGTAGAGAAATTGGTTTGTTTTCTTGTTTGTTTTCATTGTTTTGCAGATTACAACCAAGAATGCATGCAAAATCCCGTCATCTTCATTTGCGCAAAAAAGGATGGAAACATCAAATATTTTAAAACATTTTCTGAGTTTTGTGGACCTCATTTTCAGCTTTCCGAAACATTAAACGGTTTGAAATTTAGTTAAGATTTGAGAAAGTTATGGCCATTTTACTGATCACAACTTTTTAAGATTTAGTTATTAAAATCCGATTTTTCTTTTGTTTATAATATTTTTCTTTTGTAGAATTTTGCAAAATGTTTTTTGGGTTTTCAAGCTCTATGTCTTAGCTTTCCATAGATATATAAAATTTAAAGTTTTGTTTAGTTGTGAGAAAGTTATCACTATTTTTAGTTTCTTGTTTTCATTCAAGTTTTTTTTAGTTTACTAATCTTTTGTTTGTAGCGTGTGGCTTTGGAATGGGGCTCCCAAAACTGCTTCTTTTGGAGCGACAAAAAAATTGAGCTCTTAGTTTTTAGTTTTTTTTAATTCTTTTTTCTTAGTTTAGTCTTTTTATTTTTTTAGTTTGGTTTTTAATCTTTTGTTCTTAGTTTTTTTGCAGCTTTCTCATTGGTCCAAGACATTTATGAAACTACTAATTTGTGGTTTTGCAGCTCCGTTAGTTGAAGACTCATTTCTCAAACAAGGTGTTTGCGATTTCTACTTTAGGAACACTTCCATTGGTGCATTAAAATGAACATGTGCTTGATTTTGTCTGACTATGCTTGAAGATGGTAGGTGATTATGCTCTCACCTTGTGAAAACTCGGTGATCAGAAAACCATACCCATTTTATCTATTATACACCCTTATGATTTGGTATATCAGAGTATCCTCTCCCCTTGCGCTTTCGGGCGATCTTGGGTGTAAGAGAAACGGTTACCAACTCTAGAAATGAGCTTGCCTTAAGGGAAAAAGTACTCACCTTAAGGGACGACTCGACCGGTAACAGGCTAAAGCCAAGCCACTTCCAGCCGGGATATAAAATGGGTGCTTGAGGAAAGTTCAAGTACCACAAGTGCGGATGTGTCACACGGACGAAGTAGTACTCCCATAAACCCTGTTGAGCGTAACCTCTTTAGGCTGGAGTGCCACCTAATTGGTGATTAATCTCTTCCCATGTGTGGCCACTCAAATGGATGCCCTAACTAGACACCTTTTGTTTTAGAAGCCAACCATTTTCAGCCGTTGCTTGGTATAGTGTAGGGTACAGTATCATGCCCGAAGATACTCACTATTGACTCCCTTGAGTAGAGATAGCAGTTATTGGGAAGTGATGACCCAAGAATTCGAAGTTGGTGTGCCCGAATGACGTTAATGAGCCATGGAGGGGAGCTAGTGCCACCAAACTTCTAAGCTATCCGCTCTTGAGAAGGAAAGGTGTTTAGCACCAATCTGGGGCATATCGATGGGCTATATCAAGTATACAAACCCTTGGCCTATTAGGATTGTGCTTGTCTCATGTGTGTTTGCGTATACCGAAACATTGTGCTTGTCAAGTGTTTTCTAAATTTTTCAACAATATACACAACATTCACAAATCTGGACACAAAACCTCAACCAATTCATACTTTTCAATAAAATATCAAAACAACAGTCTCAGCCTAGAAGTCTTATTTCAAAACCAAATCATGAAATTGCTCAATTCTCTCATTTCTTGTGCACTTTAGCTTGCATCTTACCATAGGGTCATCTTTGCAAATATTTAGCTTCATCCTTAGGCTTCACCATTTGCATTTTCAATCATAAACTAAAACTTAGGTCCTCATCTCATTTTGCATATTTTGGATTAGGACAACCTTACCTCACTTTGCAAAATCTTGACTTTCAAAATTTGGTTATCATTGGACTTAGACATCATTATCTCCTTTAGTCATTATCTTTTTGTGAGATTCTTCCAACTCAAAAGTCTAGTTAGGAAGACTCATTTGTCATTTGTCCTTGTCATTTAGTCCTTCAAACAAGTCCTTTGATATTCCAAAATTGAGACATAAATCAAGCATAGGGTGGTTAGGAAATATTTTTCCAAATCATTTTAGACCTTTGCATTTGCTACCTTAGACATTCAAATCATTTTAGTTCTCACCTTGCATATCTTTAAAATCCAAAATATTGTCATCATAGTCCTCATTTGGCATCTACACTTTGCATTGGTCATTTCCTTAACCAACATTTTCACATTAGTCCTCACTGTCACCTTGACATTTGACATCCTTTCTTAACAATTTATCACCTTGCGCTGGTCATTTTCTTTAGGAAAACGTCATTATCACCTTGCATTGACATCCTCCAAAAATACAAAACAAAACAAAAAAAAATTAGTGTCATAACTTGTCTTGTTAGTCTTCATTGTCCTTTGGCATTAGTCATTTTCTTTAGACAACATTTTCATATTGCATCCCTTATTGTCAAAAAATCCAAAAACATAGTCTTGCATTGCCATCCTTTATCTAAAAAATCTAAAAACATAGTCTTGCATTATCATCTCCTTGCATTGCCATTCTTTATCACAAAAAAAAACAAAAACATAGACTAGTGTCATACTTGCATTGTCATCATCTTCATTTGAGCAATCCCCTTTTATGGTTGAGACTAGGCTTTAAAGATAGAGAGAACAAATGGAAAACTTTGGACAAGATTTCAATCCCAACATTGATTATAACACTTATGACATGAACCAACATTGGAATTTTTCTGACCCATTTCACAACATGAACATGCAATCTTCCATGAACATGTCATCTTCATCACAAAATCCTTCTGAACCATTCATACAAAGAGACCAAAATAGACGAGCATATGTAGAAGACTTAAAAGCTGCAATGAAAAATCCTGATATAGCCTCCTTTGTAGAAAAATTAGTCTTACGTGACCCTCAAAGGTATCTATCCATGCTTTTGGACCAAGGGGCTAAGTTACCACAAGGATTTGACATAAATACTTTGGGACCTCCATCCATCTACCCTCACCATCAACAGTCACTGAACATAAATCCTACCATTAATTCACAACAAACATCCACTTATCACCTTTATCCTAACCTTGACAAGGGAAACCGACTGTCCACTAGTCCATTACGAGTCTCCACATCATATTCTAGTCCTTCACCTACCAATCCTATCCAAGTCTACATGCCTTATGAACCATCTACCAACTCATGTCAAGTTTCCACATTATACCTTATTAATCCAGTCCCCATGCCTTATCCTAGTCCTTCACATACTAGTCCAGTCCAAGTCTCCATGTCCTATCCTATTCCTTCATGAATTAATCCTTGTCAAGTCACCCCCTCACAAGCCGCATTTAGTCATGAAAATTCTATCATTGTTCAAAGTGAAATCCTATTGTCTAAACTTGAGGATACATGTCAAAACGAAAGCCCAAAGCATGACCTTATAATGTCACCCTCATGTCAAGAACAAGGTAGTCCATCCCATGAACCTATCTTGAAGTCCATTCAAGAAGTCATTCAAGACAATCATGACATCCAAAATACGCCTATCATTGACCATACCATTGACCAAGAAGTCCAAATCCATAACAATCCCATCTTTGATCAAGACACTACCATTGACCAAGAAATCCAAAACGATCCACTCATCGACCTTTATGCCATTCATGACCAAACATCTAAGACTAATCCTACTCAAAATCCAAGCACATCCACTTCCAAAAATGAGACACTTTCCTCCATGAGACACATAGACGATATTCCACCAAAAAAAGAATCTTCCACTAGGGACATGCTTGCACTTGATCAAGTTATAGCTGAAATCATTGGACTCTATGATACTAAACATAATGATGGGTTCGACATTGCATTGGATGCACCAACAAAATCATATGAACCTGACATGTCACAAGATCAGACCAAAGATATCAATCAGAAATATGGCCAACAAGACAATGAAGCAAAGACAATTTATCAACTAGGGTCATCTACTCTTGTCAAAGCAGGATTTCTCACAGATGAGAACATTACAAGTGACAGTGCTCACATACATCATTATGGGTTAGCATCTTGCTTTCAAAACAATAAATACCCCATTGTAAACAGAATATATCAGAGCATGCATTATCAAGGCAAAGGACTAGGCATACATGAGCATGGCATTCAAGAACCAATACAACTTCAAGAAAATTACAGACATCAAGGTCTTGGCTATTCTTCAATCAGTAAATCAAACAATGTCAGTGGAACCTCCTTGATATTGGGGGCAACCTTGTCAGATACAAACGTCAAAATAGATTCCATGAGAAATCCTTGTCATAAGATTGTTGCCAACACCCCATCCACCCACACCATAAACCATTATTCTCAACATCTTAAACCTTCCCTTTGGAACCAACAAAAACAAAAGTCTTACAAAGTAAAAAATAAAATGTCAAAGGCCATCAAATCAGACAAAAAGACAAGTGGAAAAATGAAATTAAAATGGATCCCAAAGAAAAGTGGATCAAGCAAAGAAAATATGACAAAAGAAAAAAGTTAATCAAAATGTGGAACCACAAGACAAAAGGACTCCCACATATAACAAATGTCCACCTCCTTCAAAATGGTCATCAAACAAGGCATCTAAGAATGTTGGTTCTAAATTCCATCCCTCCAAAATCCATCATCCATCATACCAAGTTTGGAAAATAAAAAGTGATTCATCCAAACATCCAAAAAATCCATCCATGTCTACCATCATCCGCCATAATCCTACATCTCGCCTAAAGTCCAAAAATCCCATGTCACAAATCCATCGCATCTTGGCAGCAAATCTTTATCATAAGGACTCTCATGGCACTCTATCGCGATGTGCGTATTCTGATAAGGCCAACTCTAGTATCAGAAATGATCACAATGACATCGATCAGTTGTATACAAGCGCTATGATCTTGACAAGACAACTTCTTCAGCAAGGTCATTATTGGCATATCATGGCACCAGTCTCTACATTGACACTGTCAATGGAATCAAAATAGTCAATGGTCATCTAAAGCATCCAGGCTATCTGTAAAATTAAAAAAATACAAAAAAATTGAAAACTAAAAAAATCGTCACCTTGATGAAAACTTGGCAAACAGGCGTGGTGACACAAAATAAAAAATAAAAAAAAAAGTCAAGAAAATAGTAAAGAGAAAAATTTCGTCCAATGGTGAAAACCTGGAAAATAGGCGCCTTGGATAAGTACCATGATGAAAACCTGGCAAACAGGCGTCATGTGTAAAATAAATCATCTATGTGGACTTTTACACTTGGGGGCAAGTCGTCTCATTTTCCCATGCTTTCCTCATGACATTTACACCCATCCATTTCATCCATATCATTCCCCTGCCCATTTTCCCAGCACCTTGGTCTTGACATAAAATATGAAAACATAAATCATGCTTTTTGGAAAATTATTGACATGTCAATCCTTTGGTCACAAACTATGCATGCAACATCATGTCATTGTCGTCATAACCTCATTATCCCTATGTGACATAGTCCTTGAAGATCATATGCCAATTCCTCTAGTCGCATGTCTCCTACCAAGGCCACCAATTAGTCTTTCATGTCTATCACTTATCTTGGTTTTCCCTTGTCAATTGTCTAAGGATACTCCATCAGCCAATTTAGTCATGAACACAAGTCATTCCAATCATGTTATGCAATCGCCCATCAAACAACGTCCTCATTATCACTTGTCAGTTGGTATTTAACTTGACTAGCGACACAATCATGTCTATCCTTGAAATCAGTCACATGCATTTGTCAGGATCCTCTTAAACCATTCAAAAAAGACCAAAAACATCATAAAATGTCATGAAAAAAGACCTAAAAATTAGAAAATGTCCTGAAAAAAAGACCTAAAAATTAGAAAATGTCCTGAAAAAAGATCTAATAATCAGAAAATGTCCTAAAAAAAGACCTAAAAATCAGAAAATGTCCTGAAAAGACCTAAAAATTAGAAAATGTCATGAAAAAAGACCTAAAAATAAAAAAATGTCTTGAAAAAGACCTAAAAATCAGAAAATGTCTTGAAAAAAAACCTAAAAATTAGAAAAAAGTCCCGAAAAAAAGAAAAGAAAAGGAGAGACCTAAAAATTGAAAAATGTCCTAAAGAAAACACAAACTTCCAAAACAGAGTCATGTCAGTCAACACAGTCATGTCAATTCAAGTCTTGATTAGTCTGTCATTGTCAAACTACGTTGTCTCTGTGCATTTGCTATGTAGGCAAGGCTCATCTTCGAGCCCCAAAGACATTAGGTTAGTCTTATTAGGTTTGTCAAAATAAGTCATGACTCAATCTTTCGTCAATAAGACAAAGTCTTTGGTCATGTCAAACTACGAGGTCTCTGAGTGCATGACATAGGCAAGGCCATCAGTCAATGGGCCCCCGAGGCCACACTAGGTCAATCCATTAGGGTTCATTGCACAATTTTTGCACACACATGAAATAGTCTTTAAACTTGAATGAACAATCTACCCAAGTGAACTTCGACAATCTGTCAATGGAACATGACAATCATCTTGGCATATCAAAATTAGTCAATCTCAGTCAAACTTAGTCAAGCCAGTCAAATCTTGCTTACTCTTCAGATGTGTCCTTCTGAAGGGTAGCCCATCATTTAATCATTCCCTAGGATGTGTCCTTCCTAGGCATCGTCATCGTCATCCAAAATTTTGAGCAATCCTCTTGATATTTAAGAACCACTCCTCTTGACATCAATGTTCTTTCAGATGTTTCCTTCTGAAGAACAACCCCTATCATTTGTGCCTTGGGATGTGTCCTTCCTAGGCATCATCATTGTCACCTGGAATTTTGAGGGATCCTCTCGACTTTTGGAGGTTTCTCCTCTTGACATCAACATTATTCAGGATGTGTCCTTCCTGAATTTGGCAATCTTCGACACTCATCATCTTGGCATCGTCAAAACCTTGACACCCTGGCATCTCAACATCAAACTAGACATCTTCACATTAAAACACTTGGAAAACACTTAGCACTTGTCTGTTGATTTTTCATCATGTTACTAGTTTTTCAGCGAGATCTCGACAACAAGATTTAGAGAAGCAGCGATGTATCATGAGGTTTGTTTTGTCTTTTGACACTCATGTTACTAGTTTCTCAGTGATATCCTGACTCCGGGATTTAGAAAAGCAGCGATGTATCATGATGATGGATTTGGCTTTATTTTGTCCTTTTCGGTAATCACATTGTTAGTTTCTCGAGGATGTCCTGGAAATAGGATTTAGAGAAGCAACGACGTTTCAGGATTTGTCTTTCTTATCTTTTTTTGCTTGCGGTTGGTTCTGGCAAAAAGACTGGGGAAAATGTGCCTTTTTGTATGAGTCATGATCATCCTTGTCTGTGACTGCTTATCTCATGTGATGGTACGACCTTGCACACCTTGGTCTATGTCATATCATGGTGTTTGTTGGCCATTACAATAATCTGCCCAATGATGATAAATATAAAAATGTAAGTATGAAAGTTGGTTCCCCTATCTTTTTTTCATCTAGCTTTCCATCTTCATCCTCCCTTCTCTTCCACGCTAATATCCATCCCCTTCCAAGCTAACATTTCTTCTATCTTTCATCTTCTAGTCTTCTCGTCCATTTTGAGAGCACACCCGTGTTCTTAGAACTCGTCTGTCCTCTCGAGGGGGCATACTGTAACCCTCCTCGTCATTCTTTCTCATATTATTTTGCACTGGGGCATGACTTTGACTTATTTTTTCTTTGTCACAATGCGATAGGTTGCATTATGACAAAGAGGGGCAAAATGTAGACACATAAAAAATGTCCTAAGCCTTCGAGCATCATTTTTCTTCATCCTCATCCTTCGATAATTGAATAATTTTAGTTATTCAATTATGTTTGATTACATTCCTCTATTAATTAAATAATTTTTAATAATTATTTAATTAATTCACTTTCTAATATTTATTCCATCCTGACCAATTAAATAAACTAATCGTGTCACTAATTTCTTCCTCTTCTTCAATAGTTAAATAAATTATTATTTATTTAATTATTTTGTCATCTTTCATCTATAGTTAAATAGTTACCATTAATTATTTATCTATTCATGGTCCTTTAATTCTTCCATAGTTAAATAATTATTAAAATCATTTAACTATCCCATGCCACCTCTCCTAATTAAATAGTTAATCTAAATTAATTATTTAAGGTCTAATTTCTATCTCTCCACTTGTCCATTTCCTCTATTTTCAAATAAATAATTTGAATAAATTATTTATTTTTCACTTGTCTATTTCTTCTATTTTCAAATAAATAATTTGAATGAATTATTTATTTTCCACTTGTCCATTTCCAACATTTTCGAATAAATAATTTAAAATAAATTATTTATGCACCACTTGGTCAAAGATACCCTGTCATAATCCCCTGTCATAACATTCATTTCTTGTCATAGCTTGCATGTCCCTGCATGTCCTTGTATGCCTATCTTAGCCTGCATGTCTGTCATGACTTGCATGTCTTTGCATGTCTTCCTCTCATGATTCCTCTAAGAATAGCATATTCTTGGTGCATCAATTCTGGACCATTGATCTTGGCATCTTTTATGAGACTTAATCTCAACCATCCATTTCGTAACATCCCTCTCATGAATTCCCATCCATTGATCTTGGAATATTTCTAGAAGATTAATCTCAACCATCCATTTGAATGATTGTCTATAAAAGCAACATTTCTTCTCCATTTTCAGCTTAACAACTATTCTTCTCCAACTTTCTTGCTACCATTTGTAGGTCTTGCACAAGTATTTCAACAAATCTGAGGGCAAAGTTGCATAATAAGAAGAAGGAGAGCAAGAGAAGGAATCAACTACAATATGGGGAGTACTTTATTTTATTTGCTTTCATTTTGAAATCTCCATTAGTTTGTATTCTCTTGTTTGGATGAGGTTAATAGTTTAGAAGTGTTGGCTGTCACTTTATCTATTCTATTTGATTTTCTAACCCCATCTCACACATAGTACCTTGAGATTGGACAAGATCTCATCATAAAGGAGACATTTGTCCTCGTATGGGTGAGAGGACATGTGAGGAATTAAAAATTCTTCAAATATTCTCACGGGGATGAGAGAAGGAATTTAAAATTCCTTTAAATGCATTGGGCCCAGATTAAATGTGAATTAAAAACTCACATGGGGAATGGAGTTCCTTGTTCAAAAAGAGAAAGCTTTTAATGAGGTTGACCAATGACACATTCCATAAATGATATGGGGATTAGGGATGACCTAATTAAGTGATTAAGGTTGTGCAAGTACTTGATTAGACTAGTTAATGACACATTAGAGGCAAGTGGAAAATTATGGAGGATGAGACCCTAATGATGATTAGGGGTGTGCACATCTTAATCATAAATTAATTATGACTAAGAAAGAGGGTTAAATTGCTAAGAGGGATTAGAGGCCAACTTGCAAAAGTTGGAGGATTTGACAATGAGAGAGAAAATAAGGAATTAAAAAATAAATTTAAAATTCCAAAAAAAATATGACTAAATTAAATAAAGTGATGCATTTATTTAATTTAGAGAGGAAAGAGAGGAAAAGTATTTATTAAATTAAATATTTTGGGAAACCTTATGTAAGATACCAAAATATTAATTCAATAAATGATTTAATTAATACCGGCGAAGAGGATGATTTAAATGAGCAAAGGGATGATTAAGGAGATGATTTTGGCCATATGGAATTGGTCAAATTTGGATGTCTACATTTTTCCCCTTTTCGAAACACTATTAGGATAATAGGGTTTCGAAGAAAAATAAAACACAGACGACTCTATGGAAGAAGAGACTGAAAAAGAGATGCCCCAGCATGGGGGGGATTGCGTGAACTACCTGAATGGAGGAGAAACAAAGAGGATGCCCCAATCTTGCAAATGAAGGTTTATGACGAGAGATTGGTAGAGAATGGTAGGGTATGCCCGCTCGAGAAGGGGACGGGGCCGGAAAAGGGGGCCTTGAGAAACTTCTCGAAAGTATGAAGTGGTATATGTCATTGAAAAGAGCATGAAAAATCGAGAAGATTGGCACTGGAACAGAGGAAAATGGGTTTATGGTGTGGAAATGGTGGCCCCGGGAAGATAAGGGGGAGGGAATTAGTTGAGGTGAAAACAAGGTTAAATAAAAAGAAAAAATTCGTTTCATTTTAAAAAGTGAAAAAGAGGGGGAAAAAGCTATAAAAGGTAAGTGAGGGGGTGTTTCTCCTCATTTGGATAGCTGTCAAGTGAGGAGAGGAGGAAGAAGAGGAGAGAGAAAACGGGAGGAGACACAATGCCGGAGTACGATTTTGACATTATTCATCGGGGGGATGAGAGACGACGATTCTTCAAGGAGTGTGCTGTGCCATGCCAGGTTAGTTCGAAACCCCACCTTGTGATTTTTTTTAAGTTTTCTAATATTTTGCAAAAAACAAAAATATGGGTTTTGTGGGGTTGCTTGCAAGGAAAAATGGGTTAGCGGGCAATTTTTTTTTAAAAAAAAAAGTTTCGGGGGGTGGCGGGGCTAGACTAGGTTGGGGGGGCATCAGTCGAGCCCAAGCTGGTCTGCCCAGGCAACGGGGTAGTTCCGCTCGAACTGGGGCAGGTCTGCCCAGGCAGTGGGGCAGGTCTGCCCAGCCAGCGCGGGTGAGGCCCCGTTGGCCTAGGTGGGTCGGCCTGAGTTGGGTGGAGGCTCACCCAGCCAACCCGGGCAGGTTCGCTCGGGCGCGGGCGTGTCCACCCAAGGGATGGGGCGAAGCCGGGAAAAATCAGAAGATAGGGAAAAAACACAAAAAAAAGGGGGCAAAGGGGGGATGGAGAAATAATGGGATGGGGAAGGGAAATCTTGGGGTGGGAAAAATTAAGAAACTGATAAGGTGTCGTTGTGATGGATGCAAAAGGTGGAGAGTTTGCAGACGCGAGAGAGACGGTCCGAGGTGCTGGCGAGATGCATGGCACAGATGATGGGCGTGGAGCACTAGAGGCTGGAAGAGGTAGGATTACTTCATATGCTAACATATCTGACGATTAAGGCCCACAGGGCCATGCTGACAGCCCTGATAGAGTGCTGAGACTCGACGACATCGACGTTCCATTTACTGACTAGGGAGATGATGGTGACCTTAGAGGATGTCTAGCAGATTTTGAGGCTCCCTATACTAGGGCTTGTGGTTAGTGAGTACTAGTCAGAGGACGAGGCGCTGGATGAGTTTGTGCATATTGTTTTTGACAGTGATGATCTACCGGTTTAGAGCGGACAGCTGGATGTGGACAGGTGTCTGTCGTGCAGGGTACCGACATTGTCTTTGTACTTAGCTGGACTAATTAGCGAGATTTTGGTGCTAGATCAGAGTGGTCGATTCCTACATCTCAGGTTCGTCGAGCTGATTCGACATATCATCGAGGGCCAAGAGGGGCAGTTTGCATGGGGGACATGCATGTTGGCATAGCTGTATCGGGACATGCACCGGGTATGCTACCAGAAGGAACTGAGTGTGGCCCATGTCACACTACTACAGGTTTGGGTGTGAGAGCACATCAGGGTGACCAGAATGATTGTGTACAAACTAGGAGAGTAGGATGACAGAGAGGTTGTGGCCTGAGGTTGGTGGTCAGAGGCGGTAGTGATACTACGGTATTGAGATGTGAGAGATGTAGATATATGGAGGAGATGGTTAGATGATGTGCAAGCAGAGATGATAGTGTGGCGTCCTTATATGCTGTGGGAGTTCTAGGGCTAGAGGGGTGATGAAGAGGCACACAACGGTTACTTCTTCACCTCCTGTTATCTTATTGGGAGAGTTCTACTTGTAGTGGAGCTACACAGACCCGATCGGGTGACACGATAGTTTGGAGTGAGGCAGGATATTCTTGCGGTGTGGATGAGATTCTGATAACTGTCACGGGAGTAGCCATGGGGAGCTCCACTAAGCCCAGATGCAGTGTGGGAGGAGCTGGAGACACTATAGTTTATGCCATACCCGGACATGCGGGAGGGGATGAGGGATGCCAGAGTGACATATCGATATCGACAGTGGTTCAGATGACATCCACCGCCACAGATTACCCTAGTAGTGTCAATTGAGGGCACACTAGGGTTCGGGTCAGAGGATGAGAGATGGTTGAAGGCAGTGGGACTGACACCCCGAGGGTGATAGAGAGGAGGACAGTAGGGGGAGGGAAAGGAGGTAGTGGGAGCAGTTGAGGAGCTAGCGAGGGCAGCTAGAGGGGGAGACAAGAGGCTGTTGGAGTAGCCGAGGAGCCAGTGATGGCAACCAGGAGGAGGAGACAAGAGGCTATTGGAGCAGTTGAGGAGCCAACGAGGGCAGCTAGGAGGAGATGACGACGTAGATCCTGAGGGGATAGAGCAGAGCAGAGGGAGGATGAGGTCAGGGATGCAACACAATAGGATAGGGGGCCGAAGATTTAGGGAGAGAGGAGCTAGGAGACATGTGCATCCCTAGGAGGTCAACAACAGGAGAGAGGGGAGGAGGTTGAGACTAGCAGAGTGTGGGAGAGACAAGAGGTAGACATGGCCACAGGAGGGAAGCTGCTACAGAGATAGGAGGGTGAGGCCAACAGAGTGCAGGAGAGGATGATAGGGAGAGAGGGAGCCCCTTTGGTGATAGATGTGGATTTGATGGAAGCATCAACATAGAGCGTGGGGTATGAGCCATAAGAGATGGACATTGACACATGTGTATGACCTCCAACCACTGTTGACATTACCACCCAGAGGAGAGGACCCCATAGTAGTGTTGAGAGAGACTATAGAGAGACTACACCTTAGTGAGCAGAAGTTACGATAGACAAAGGTAGAGCAGGTCAGATTAGAGGCTACGCTTGAGTGAGCTACAAGCACGATTCATCTAGGGTGAGAGAGATTATGCAGTCCTGGCCATGTTGGTGTCCGACATGGAGAGGAGATTGATGAGAGAGAGAGATGAGGCATGGGATGAGGCAGTTGACCAGCGAGCAGAGATAGAGAGATTGCGAGTAGAGGTGGCTAGGGAGCATGAGGAGGGAGATGCAGAGAGATGGGAGCGAGACCATTTGGTGGCAGGGGTGATGATATGACAAGCTGCTGGAGGGGCGATAGGGTAGGAGTCATTAGAGACTGGGACAGGGACTGCCAGAGATATAGAGGGTTTGTAGAGACAACTAGAGTGGTTGTGGAGAGAGAGGACAGATTGACACCGGGAGCGGGCTGAGCTCAGAGACAAAGTGGACTATTTAGAGTAGATAGTTGGGGATATGAGGTTGGTGCAGCTGAGAGAGGAGGAGATGAGGAGAGAGATGTGCATGTTGCGGTCAGAGAGGGATGTGGCACAGGCATGCACTCAAGTGGGTGAGAGTGAGAGGTTGGTGGCAGAGTCAGAGACTCAGTCTCTTCAGAGAGAGAGAGATGTAGTGGTGACACAAGTGTCAGGTCTGTGATGGGAGAGAGATTCTATCGAGTTGAGACTTTAGGCACTTCAGAGGGATAAGGATGCATCAGAGGCTCAGGCACAGGTCGCGCAGAGAGAGAGATGCTATAGAGGTATGGATGCAGATGCTGCAGGGGGAGTAGGACGCAATAGTGGCTTAGTGGCGGTCGGTGCAGGTCAGTGATGTGATAGGGATAGATGCATAGGGGTTATAGGGGGAGAGAGATGTAGCAGTGGCTAGGGTAGTGGTTGCCGAGGAGATGAGAGATCGAGTTCAGGCAGAGATAGCATAGTTACAACTATCCTAGGAGGCCTAGGAGCAGGAGAGGAGATTGATCATGAGAGATCGAGATAGATATCGTCAGGAGTGGAATTCTGCTCGGGTTCAGGTTGCTGAGCGAGAAGAGAATGTGAGGGAGGTAGGATTTTGGATGGCCGCGTACTACCATGCAATTCCAAACCTAACACAACAGATGTTCTAGTATGTTCGATAGACACCACAGATGCCAGCGCAATCTCAGTCGTTGGGGACACAGACCTGAGGTTATAGTGATTCACCAAGTGTCACCCCAGGTAGGAGATTAGTACTTGATTCACCATAGAGATCAGATGCGAGTAGCTCATTCGGGAGATGACAGGATACTAGTTTTTGACAGATGCAGGGTGGAGCATGTAGTACTTATCGACAAAGATCAGAGATGCTTTACATCTCTGAATTTTGTACCTTATTTGATGATGTATGAGGGCTATGTGATGGATATATGATAGATTTTGATGTATGATGGATATATGACATACATTGTATTATTGTGATTATGATATGGAATAGTCCTTATTGACATTATGCAGTATTTTTTTTTGTGATGGACGATTCAGTTTATGTATGCACATGTATATGATATTTCTTGCTCATGTAGATGGATATGTTGGTTTATTTATATAGATGTTTATGATACTACATGCTTATGTGGATGTATGAGTATATTTATTTATGCACATATTTATGATATGACAATGGATGATTGGGTTGATGTATTTGTGGAATATGGATGATTTTATTAATGCAGATATTCACATGCTGATATGATGTATGCATATGTTATATCTATGATGACTTATGTGTATTGATGCCTATTTGATTTATTGACATGTATGTATGTGTGTATGTTGGATTCTGTATGAATATTTTATATACGCAGGATGTGATGTAATATTAGTCTGACACTTTGTGATGCAGGTGGTGATGTATGTGTGGTTAATAGAATGAACCTAATATGTGATAATTCTCTTATAATTTATAGTTAATTAATAATGAGAGGAAATAACACATGGTCATAAGAATCAATAAGAACTGACATGATAATGGAAGATAAGGATGTAGTGATTGTGAAAAATGGGTGTAATTTGTCACCTGTCAAAAGCTTTTAGTATCCTGAGAAGAATGGGAAAGAGCGGGCTAAAGTATTTGCACAACCAAAATCACAGGGTGAATGCAATGCAATAGATGATGAAATGCAATCCTAATATGAGTTTCCATCATCAGAACATTCATTTTTGCTATAGCATAAGATACCAGATACCCTGATATGTAAGACCAAGGCAAGTTGGCATCCAATGCATGAAACAAACACATCAAACAGAAAGGTTACCCCAACACCCCAAGTGTTGGTATGTGGCGACTGATCATGCTATACTGTATAGCCCATGGTTCGGATGGGTATTTCAGTATGATGAAAAACACGATTATTCGCAAGATTGTAATAGGTTTTTCATTGGATAATAAAAGTATTGGATGGTTGCGGTTTGTTGGATGTAGCCCAGATTGGGTGAACCACGTTAAATTCTGTGTTATGATTTATTCTGTGAATGTTTTAGTTTCTTTGCTTTTGTTAATTAAATCGGCATTTAATTGTTAGATCTGCCATCTCTAACCCTAACAAGTGGTATCAGAGCAAGTTGTGTTTCGATTATCGTCTGTAGGAAAGATCTCACAGTTGAGTGGGAGCAATGGCAGACGAGGGTAAGAAGGTTGAGAAGTTTAATGGGCAGAACTATCAGTTATGGAAGATGTTGATGGAGGACTATCTCTATCAGAAGGATTTATGGCGGCCATTGGAAGGGAAACTAAGAAACCTGCAGCAATGTCAGATGAGGACTGGGAGATCTTGGATAGAAAGGCTCTTGGCAATATTCGTTTGTGCCTAGCACAAACAGTGGCGTTCAATATTACAAAAGCAAACACAACTCAAGAGTTGATGGAAACCCTGGAAAAGTTATATGAAAAGCCTTCCGCTTTGAATAAGGTATTTCTTATGAAGCGTTTATTTAATATGAAAATGGTAGAAGGTGGGTCAGTTACTGATCATTTAAATGAGTTTAATATCACGGTCACCAGTCGATTATACGTAAAGTAAACTTTGACGAAGAAGTTAGGGCTCTTTGATTACATGTTCTTTGCCTAAAAGGCAGAATAGCTTGGTAATGGCTGTTAACTTAGTGCATTTGGTTTGAATACATTG
>VDFB02193867.1:128308447-128344103 GCA_007258455.2 Sequoia sempervirens | reverse complement strand
ACTTTTTCACGTGATCACCGAAAAAGGGAAAAATCAATGAAAAAGGAAAAATCCGATTTTGTAGAACCCAAAAATCTGGAAGCTTCTAAGCTTGGTAAAAAGGGGGTTCGGATGGGTATTTCAGTATGATGAAAAACACGATTATTCGCAAGATTGTAATAGGTTTTTCATTGGATAATAAAAGTATTGGATGGCTGCGGTTTGGTGGATGTAGCCCAGATTGGGTGAACCACGTTAAATTCTATGTTATGATTTATTCTGTGAATGTTTTAGTTTCTCTATTTTTGTTAATTAAATTGGCATTTAATTGTTAGATCTGCCATCTCTAACCCTAACACCAAGGTCATGATGACCATGGTCGAGCTAGGTATTGGGATAACCACAAACACACAAGGATGCCCCAGTGTAACATAAGACCCCAGGGATCTTGGTGGGTACTACATGGGACAACCGAGAAGACAAGAAAAAAAAACCAAGATAAACCCCTATATAGACGAGTCAAAGCACACCATGATATGATGGATCAAGGCGACCATGACAAGTGTTGATAGTGAGCTCAAATGATAAACAAAATCCAAAATACCAAAACATCACAATCAATTTCAAACGTCCTTTGCCATAGGATCAAGGGGATGGATGGGATTGATGAGGTATGCTAGGAAGAATACATCCTATTGAGACCGATGATGGATACTAAGCTAGAATGACCCAGTTTGATGCTAGAATTTTTTCACTAACCAAATCTTTTGATAATAGGGGATTTTATTGGAGAATAACAAGCCACACAAGGACACAGACTGACATACCCTATAGACCTAGGGGCTCGGGGGCTGATCAGATATTAGCCTTGCCTACGTGAAAGCACAGAGCCCTCATAGTTCCTGAAAAGACCATGGATAAAGCAGAAAGAGGATGGTGAAGACAAATGATAGATGACCAATACGTGCTGGTTTAAAAAACCCTGGGGGCAGATCAAATGATTAGCCTTGCCTACGTGACAGCGTAGGGGCAACGTAGTTCGATTGGTGACGCAATAGGATGAGATCTAGATGAAGACCGACACGATGGATGATCCTATGTGATGACATAGATCGAACGATGACCAAATGAATGACATAAGCTTAGAGTGGGATACTGTGAAGCTCAAGATGGGGGATAGGCTAGATGGGTAGTTCAATGCTCAATCAAAATATACCAAGCAGCCAAGGATGGGATGGGTGAGGACGATAGTGTGGATGAAAGTATAAAATAACTAGGATGCTAGGTAGTAATGATTAAGCCCTCTATGGATGACGCCTGTTACCAGGTTTTTCTCCATCCATACTTATGCAAGGCACCACAAAAAAGTGGTTTTTACCATAGGACGAACTTATTTCTCTTTACTATTTTTGGATTTTTTAGATTTTTTTTTTAGATTTTTTTGATAGGTGGGGTTACCAAGTGGACTTAGGCATAGAAATTCTTCAGATGCATGATATTGATGGGTTCATCAGGGGGATCCCTTTCAAGAGTAGTCAACCTATATGCCCTAGATCCATATTTGGCGGCTATGATATAAGGCCCCAACCATTTTGGCTCAAATTTTCCTTTCTTGTCTCAGTCTTGTTGAGTATGCTAATTCTCTTTGAGGATAGGATCACCCACTTGAAACTGTCAAGGGATAACCTTCTTGTTGTAGTGACACTTGAGGCGGTTCTGGTATGCTTGCAGGTGATTGTAAGCTTTGATTCTTCTTTCATCAAGTAACTCCAATTGTGTAAGCCGTGCAACACGAGCATCCTCCTCACTGATAATATTTTTTAAGGAAATTCTCAATGATGGGATCTCGACTTCAATTGGAAAGATGGCTTCAGTGCCATAAACTAAAGAATAGGGAGTGGCCCCTGTAGGGGTACAGATGGAGGTGCGATATGCCCAGAGGGTGGGATGAATATGGAGGTGCGAATCTCGAATAGTGTTATTGACAACCTTTTTGAGGATGTGGATGAGGGTCTTGTTGGTTGCTTCTTCCTAACCATTACCTTGGGGGTAATAAGGCATTGACCAATGATGTTGGATGTGAAAGGTGTCACAAAGGTGTTTCATGACTTGGTTTTTGAAGGGTTTTCCATTATCGAAAAGGATGGTGGATGGGATACCATATTTGTAGAGAATATGGTAAAGGATGAACTTTGAGATCTGAATATTGGTGATCTATGAGAGCGGCATTGCTTCCACCCACTTAGTGAAGTATTAAGTGGTAGTGATTATGAATGTATGGCCATCAGATGATGGTGGGTAAATCTTGCCAATCAAGTCGAAACCTGATTGAGAGAAGGGCCATGGTGCTAAGAGGGGCTAAAGATCCTGTGCTAGAGCGTGAATCAAATCTGCATGTTGTTGGCATGGAAGGCACTTCTTCACAAATTCACAAGCATCATGCTCTAGTGTAGGCCAATAATATCTAGCTTAGAGAATCCTTTTGGCCAGGGCCATATCATTTGAGTGAGCTCCACAAACACCACCATGTACCTCTGTTAGTGCCATGCGGGCTTCGGTCCCATTCAGACACCTAAGGAGGATCCCATCATACCCGCGATGATAAAGTGTATCACCGATGATAATGTAACAGGCCGAACGTTGAATAAAGGATTTTTATTGGTTTCGTATGAGGTTAGGGGTAGGATATTATCATGGAGATAGATATATATGTCTTGATACCAGGGGGAGGCGAGACCTATGATATCACACACCATATCAGTCTCAGGAAAATCATACGCTAGGATTAAAAGTTGTTCAACAAGGAACTCACATTCCGTCCGGTCCTTAGGCATGTCAATCAAGGAATCGATAGTGGCCATTGCATCTGCTTCTTTATTCTGTACTTGTGGAATTTGGTCAAATTGTATGAAGGTGAAGTATTTCTTGAAATCATCCACCATGCACTTTTAGGGTAACAAATTATCATCCTTTGTGAGGAATTCATCATTAACTTGCTTGATGACTAATAATGAATCACCAAAGACTTTCAAGTGAGTTATATGCCACTGTTTTGCAATTCAGAAGCCGGTGAGGAGGGATTCTTACTCTACGATGTTGTTGGTACATGGGAATGCTATCCTTAATGATTTTGGAATGTAGTCACCTTGAGGGGTAACTAATAAAATCCCTGCACCCGATCCATTATGAGTGTATGAGTCATCAAAATACAATGTCCAAGTTGGTGCTTCTATAACTATGTAAACTTCTTCATTTAAAAATTCAGTGTCCAGAGTGTAAGCATCTACTAATGGTGCCTCGGCCAACTAATCAGCTATGACCTGTCCCTTTATGGCTTTCCATTCCACATACTCTATGTCAAATTCGCTTAGGAGCATGACCCACTTGGCCATGCGGCCAGTCAGAGTGGTTCTAGATAACAAATACTTCACTTGATCAATTTTAGAAATTAATTTGACTGGATGGCTGAGCATGTAATGTCATAGTTTCTATGTGCTGAAGACTAGTGCGAGGTAGACTTTTTCCATGGGAGAGTAGTTTAATTCATAGTCGACCAATGCCCAACTGATGTAGTAGATCGCACTTTCTTTTGATGATTCATCATGTTGTGCCAAAAATGCCCCCAACACGATTGAAGTGGAAAATATATATAGTAGGAGGGGTTTCTTTGGAATAGGTGGCATCAAGATCGAAGGATGAGCTAAGTATTCTTTGATTTTATTGAAACCTGTTTGACATTGTTGGTTCCATTGAAAGATGAAGTCTTTCTTCAGGAGATGAGTCAATGGCTGACACTTATCTGTGAGCTGGGATATGAACTGACAGATGGATTGCATCTTCCCTTGGAGGCTTCTCAACTGTTTCAGATTGTGTGGGGGTGGCATGTCCAAGATAGCCTTCACCTTGGAAAGATCAACCTCAATACCCCTTCAAGAGACTATGAAACCCAACAACTTGCCTGACGTGACACCGAAGACACACTTTTTTGGATTTAGCCATAACTTGTAATGCTCCAACCGTTCAAAGATCTTTTTCAGGACGGTAGGATGTTCCGCTCGTGTTTTGTATTTCCCTAACAAGTTGTCGACATAATCCTCCATAATGAGATGGATGAGGTCATGGAAGATGACCATCATTTCCCTCTAATATGTTGCCCCCGCATTTTTGAGACCAAAGGGAATAACATTGTAACAGAAAGTACCCCAAGGTGTTGTGAAGGTGGTCTTGTGTTGGTCCTCAGGTGCAATTTGAATCTAATTATAACTAGAGAAGCCATCCATAAGGGATAGCATCTCATGTCCTGCTGTGAGGTCGACCAACATGTCAATGTTAGGCAAAGGGAAGTCATCTTTTGGGCAGGCCTTGTTAAGATCCTTGAAGTCTGTGTAGATTGGAATGTCTCCATTTGGTTTGGCAACTAGTACTATATTTGAGATCCAATCAGAGTAATCAATTGGTCTGATAAAACCTGCATCTAGTAACTTCTTCAATTCTTTCTTGACTAACAATGCTACCTGTGGATGCATCTTGCGGAGCTTCTGTTTGATAGGCTTGGCATCTGGGTGAACGTCTAGATGATGAACCACTAAGGCGAGGTCTAAGCCTAGCATGTCTTAATATGACCAAGCAAAGTTAATGATTCCCTCTTGGAGTAGCTGCACAATGACTGGATACTCTTGAATTGAGAGTGACTTAGCTACATAGGTGATCTTAGGATTTTCAACAGTACCCAAATTAACTTCTTGAGTCTCTTCAATTAAAATGGATGATCATATAGATAACTGAGTTCCCACATGGGGAAGATGAACATCTCCATCCTCCAGTGCCTCTTTGAGGTTTTTGCAATTGGATGCATCCTTTATTTTTACTTTTTCAAGGCTAGGAAATGCCTCAGGGAGGTTTTCACTAGATGACCATTTTTTATTTTTCTTATTCTTATTTTTGCGACTAGAGTGTTCATCCTCCCCCAATCCCATGAGGTTGACATATGTATCCACAGAAATATTGACAGGTGTGCTATTACGTAGGTCCCAATCAATAAGATTAGGGTGACAAAGGGATAGGCTTATGGTACAAATGGATAGGTATTCGAACATGGATGATAGGTCAGTGTGATCAACGTCATCGTATGCACGTATGATGGATTCCTCCTTTGGTATGTCTTCCAATGAGACATCATCCACAACGACACTATTGGAGGTGTTAGATGATGTTGCAGGGCCTTTCTATTTTTTATCATATCTGATGCCTATGTTCTTTGGTAGCTTTGATGTATCAATAGGTTGGAACCGCCCCTGTTCTTCTTTACCTAGGCCCCTACCTTGGTAGTTATACTTTTCTGCAAACTTATCTGACCAAGGATATGCTTCTTGAAAATATTCCTTTAGAGGGGGATCTAGTTGGGGTTCTTCTCGATATACCCATTGACTTATATCCTCTTTTGGTGCATCTATCTTGATTCTAGGGGACCTGAAAGTGGTGGTAGAGATGTTTTTACCACAGAAGGTGATAGTTTTGTCTTCCTTTGGAGTAGAGTGTGAAGGTTGACCATACTCGTGTGGTGATGGTGGCATGGTTGCTACATTCAGAGTAGTATGCATTTCGTATTCACCACATGCTTTTTGAATGATCTAGAATTTTGTGATTGTAGGATCAGTGGTGGAAGATGGAGTGGTTGTCATGGTGGAGGGTGGATTAGCAGATGATGACTGAGATGCCCCCATTTTGACCCCAGGACAATAATGTAAATGGGGAAATGATGCTTCTAAAGCACACAAATATTCAAATGGTTGGGGGTCAGCATAGATGGTGACTTCTTGTCCGTTGATCAAGAATTTTAGGCACTGATGGTACGTGGAGGGGACGAATTGCATAGCATGGAGCCATGGGCGACCAAGGAGGAGATTGAATGGAAAGTCGAGATCAAGGACATGACAGGTAGTGTATTGAACCACAGGTCCCACTTGGATAGGAAGACTGATAATTCCCTTTGAATTCCTTTCTGCATTATCATAGGCCTTGATCGTGATGATCTGATTACTTAAATCTGCTTGAGTATACCCCACTTGTTTTATGAATTTCAGAGTACACAGATTGAGGGCAGAGCCATTATCTACTAAGACCCTTTTTATTTTATGGCGGGCAACCACGACTTTGATATGAAAGGGGCGATTATGATTGACATTGATATTTGGCATGTCATTCTGGGTGAAGTGCAGCTGATAAGATAAAGCTAGGTGTCCTACCAAAGCTTGGAATCATGTGGGGTCGATGTCGTTAGGTACATGGGTTTCCTGTAAGGCTCTGTTGAGGATTTCTTGATGTACAGGAGAAGACTTAAGCAAATCCAAGATGGAGATATGAGCGGGGGTCTTTCCTAAGTGATCAAGGATCCTGTACTGAGAGCTTACAGGAGTTGATTGGGTGGGTGTGGAGGCCGTAGGGACAGTGAGGCAGGCTCGTCATGTAGTAACAACACACTGAGGGTCTTTGGCTTTGACATGCATCATAGATACACGAGGTTCTACTTGCTCAATGTAATGGATAACACCCTTGTAATTGAGGGGTACATTCTTATAGCTTACGTTATTTGTGCTGTTGTCTTGGGGATTGTTGTTGGAGGTGCTCGCGCCTTGATTATGGTTTGGAAATGCGTTTTGATATATCTGCAATTGAGCATTGGACGACGAAGCTTGACTGGTGTCAACTTTGATATCTCCTCGATCAATGAGATCTTGGACATAGTTTTTCAAACCTTGATACTTATTTAAGGAGTGTCCTTTGATTTTATGGAACTCACAATATTCATTTTCCCTAAACCATGTAGGCTTGGGTTTGGATTCATCAAGTGGCTTGGTGACAGGATACATGATTGGATAGTTGATCTATAACAATTTATTGAAGACGACACTTAGAGGTTTTCCTAATTGAGTATACTGGCATTTAGTGTTCCCCTAGCTATTTTGATTTGATTGTTGAGTAGGACGAGGCACCCCCTATGGTACAGATATGGTGTTAGGTATGAATGGTTGTTGTCTCTGGGATGTATTATCCACTTGGACATGATTAGTATCAGTCACGCCATCATTCTATGCATTCTTGTTCTTGTTCCAAAAATGTGGCTTGTCACCGAATGACCTTTCTTTATCATGGCTATGTATTTTGTTGTGCCCTTTAGCAACAAGGGAATGTTCAAGGATAGGTCCCTTTTCCACTATCTCCGTGAAAATGGTGACACAATGTAACCTAAAGTTATGAGCCATCTCAGGATGAGAGTTCTCCACGAAGAGGGTGACCATGTTCTTCTCTTTTAGAGGGGTTTTCATTCGGCTTGCTAATGCACACCACCTCTGAAGGTAGCTAGCAAAGGTTTCACCCTCACGTTGTTTCTCTTTGAGGAGATCTGAGGTGTCAGTGTCCTTCTCCAAGTTGAAGGAGAAGTAGGATACAAATTTTTTTGACAGGTCCGCAAAATATTTTATAGACCCATGTTCAAGGCTCATGAACCATTCTAGGGAATTGCCTGTCAGGCTTAGTGGGAACATGCACAAGAGATAGTTGTCATTGTGCATAACTTCTTGAAACTGGGAGTAAAAATCCTATAGGTGAGCCTTGGGATCCTTGTTCCCCTATATCTGTCAAATTTTGGTATTTCAAAATGTTTAGGTAAGGGGATCAACAAGATGGAGGGATCAAATGGATATGGGCATATCTCCTCAAATTTGAATGATTGTTTTCCCATCCCCGCTTGAAGATATTTCAGAGCGACTTTAATTTATAGCAAATCCGAGTTGACTGGTGGTGGGTTGGACGGATATAGATGGTAGGACGATAAAGGATCCTACTGAGAGAGCATTGAATTTTTGAGGTATGGGTTTGGATGGTGGAGTGATGACATCCCTTGTTGGTATGCCGGGGGATTTTGTTGATACGTGGGTTGTTGTTGCAAGGTATAGTATGGATTTGTTTGAAAAAAAAGTGAGGTAGGCTACTGAGGATCTTGGATGTGATGTTGCAGATTGAATTGTTGATACTGAGGATATTACTATGATTGTTGGGAGGCCACATAAGGTGGTTGCTGCTAGGACTGTTGTTGGTAATAATGATGCTGTGGTGGTTGCTGATGTGATGTGAGATGTTGCATGGGTTGAGATGAGATGTTATATTATGTTTGAGCTCGCGGTCATAGGATGGATGTGAGGAAGGGGGATATGGTCTGAGTGGGAGGTCAGGATGGATTGCTTTGTGGCTTGTATGGTGATTTTTGCAAGGAAAATAACAGTTGTTGTTGTTGGGGCAGCTAAGATAATGTAGGGGGATTTTGCAAGGGAGGTTGTTGGGTACTGAAGGGGACATTCGAAGGTGGTAGATTAGATTGGGGGGACTGTGGAGATGCATATGAAGGAGATGGAAGGTTTATGGCCCCGGGAGGTGGAGGTAACACAGTAAAAAGGGGTGCCCCCAGTGTTGACAGGAGGTGGATTCGAAGGGGGTGGTGCCGGTAGCATTAGTGGTTGTCGTTGTGAGACATTTTGTGGCATGCCAAAGGAAAAAGGATCATTGGGATCAGTGGTTTGGGGAGCCCCTATGACTGAGATTGTGGGATGCAGGGGATTGCTAATATGATACAGAATGGCATTGCCAAATTCGGGTTGATGCCAACCTTCTACGGGAGGAATATTGGGGACGTATGAACTACTTGGTGCGTTGTGTGACCCTTGGGGTATATTAGTTGTGGAACCGCCATACTTGGATAGGTCGATACCTGATGGCAGTTTAACACCCTTGTCAATTAAGTGAGCCAAGATTTCTTTGCCATGTTTTTCAAGAAGAGGATCTGTCATTTGCACATTGACCAAGTTACTAAAGTGTTCCTCAAATGTAATTTCGGGTTGAATGACCATGTTTTCATCCTTGGGGGGTGATGTGTTTTGACCATCGATATTGGATTGTGATGATGTTCCATTGTGTGGATCTTGAGGGATGTTCACACTGTTATTGGGGTCTTGTGAGGCATTAGCTACGTTGTTTGGGTCTTGAGGGATGTTTGGTTAGGATTGTTGTTCGACCATTTTTCTCATTTGTGACCGGGTCTGAACGGGCATGCAAGATAATATGATGGAATAGGATGCTAGAATGACCTTGGCGATGAAAGGATCAATTTGATTTGATGATTGATTAGTTGACGAGGATGTGGCTCGATAGGATTGATGTGATTTTGATGATTAATTTTCTGACGAGGATGTGGCTTGATAGGATTGATTCGATTTGTCTGAAGTGGATTGGGTCGATTGGATGATATAACGAGTCGATCTGAATTGGATGATATAACGAGTCAATCTGAATTGGATGATATAATGATTTGATTTGGATTGATGATTGATCAGGATGAATAATAGTGATCAGAATCTGAAACCAAGTTCAAGAGTGATCCTTGGTAATGCTAGGTGTTGATTAATCGATTAAAGGGGGGATGTATGATAACAAAATTGAATCCAACTTGAGATAGAAGTGGATTGATTGGGCTGACAAGGATGACTGACTTAGGATGGATGATGATCCGAAGTTGGTTTTGATGGATGATGATTAGAGACAAACACCTAGGTCAATTTGGATAACTGCTCTAACGAGGTTTCAATGGGATATTGATGGTCAGAAACGTGGAAATGATAATCAGAACATGGGTTCAAAATGGGTAAACAAGGATCCTGAATGGGTGAACGGATGCACGAGCTGAGGGGATGAACATTTTAGAATGGTGAATGGATTCCCGAAATAGGTGTATGGATGTTCAAAACAGGGAGAGAAGTGATCGAGATGGTGAAACAAGGGTCCCAAATGACAAAGAAGATGAAAAAGTTGACTAATTAAGGGTCAGGTCTACCCCTGTGAAGGGCAGGTCTACCCAAGGAACAAAAGATGGTCAAATTTAGTCAAAACAGGCCCGAAAGAGGTGGGTCAAAGGTCATGTCCTCCCAAGGAGCAAAAATTGGTTAAATTTGGTCAAAACAAGTCTGAAAGAACTGGGTTAACATGTCAAGTCCACCTCTAGATGGATCAGGTCTGCCCAAGGAGAAAAAGTTGGTCAAATGTTGTCAAAACAGGCCTAAAAGGGATGGTCAAAGGTTAGGTCTACCCCTGGAAAAGGTTAGGTTCGCCCAAGAAGAAAATTTTGGTTAAATTTTGGTTAAAATAGGCTTAAAAGGGGTAGGTGAATAGGTCAAGTCCACCCCTAGATGGGTTAGGTCTGCCCAAGGAGCAAAATTTGATCAAATTTTGGCAGAACAGGCTCCAAAGGACTAGTTTAGAGGTCAGGTCCGCCCAAGGAGCTAAAGTTGGTCAAATTTTTTTAAAACAGGCTCCAAAGGACTGGTTTAGAGGTCAGGCCTACCTCTGGAAAAGGTTAGGTCCACCCAAGGAGCTAAAGTTTTTGCAAAGGAGGGAAAATTCAGCTGTCTGTGAGGACAAATCTGGCTATTTGTGAGGGAAAATCTGGCTGTCTGTAGGTTTAACTTGACTTTTGAAAAAAAGGCTAAGGCAAAGGACTTAAAACACAACAATCATCAATCAAAAGGATATGGTTGAGTGAAATAGATTAGACAATCACTAGTTTCGTACAAAGAAGACAGTTCAGACAATCACAAGCCTAAGTCTAGTAGAGAGGGTATGGTTGACAAAGTCCTCTAATCTAGGATGAACATGGTCACTAGGGAGTCCTCTATATACACCCGGTATGTGAGGCCCAAACCGTGAACACCAACCCATTACAAGTGTGAGTCGGGAACCTTAAAGGCTTAGACCAACTCTTCACATCATCCCAATGCTCGCCGATTACAACGCGGTTGGATTGACATACAAATTTCACTCTCCCCCCTTTATATACCCCACCGGTGCACGTGGTTGGAATCTTCCCTTGGGGTGATGAAATCCCCAATCAGGTCATGCTAACAAAAATAAAAGGGGTGGACTAAAAGGACATGGTAAGCTACGATTTCTCATCACCCAGGATAGCTGAATGACGCAAGGGGATTAGATACTCAAATAGATCACCCAAAAACAAGACAAACAAAGTTAATTGACCCCTCCTAGTTAAACTATGTTCCTAAATTAGGGGTTAAAAACCCTTAAATAGCCAAAAAGATTGCTAAAACTTGAAATTTTACCTTTTGGAAAAAGCTTTCTAGGGAAAATTTAGTTGTCTATGAGGGAAAATCCGACTGTCTATGAGGGAAAATCTGGCCGTTTGTCAGGTCAGGTCTGCCCCTCCATGAATTTTTTTCCAAAAACCACTTCTGAGGTCTATGGAGGGTAGGTCCACCCTTGGGAAAGGTCAAGTCCACCTGTGGAGGGTGGGTCCACCTATCTATCAGGTTAGGTCTGTCCTTGTAGGTCGGGTCCACCCCAAGAAAGTCAAATATGCCCCTTTGTAGGTCGAGCCTGCCCCTCTGTAACTTGTACCTGCAAAAAGTCAAAAAAATAGAAAAAGTGAAAGCAAGAGACCCGTTTGTGGGTCCCACCGAGTGTACTAGAAATGTGATAGGGCAAATTTAAGTGCTAGAATACAAGCAACAAATAAAAGAATGCAAATAACACTAAAAATAACCTACACCTCAAGATTAGCCTAGTTGGATTCGATACAAAATAAAGATGACGAATGAAACCTTTTACCTTGTCTCAAATCCATCCTTTGGTTGGCCCTTTGATCTTTGGTGTTGTATGCTCCTTGGATGACACAAGATGAAAACTAAATGATGATATGAGGGTGGATTAAAGTGGATGCAAGTGTGGAAAATGGCTAAGTATGGCTCCTAGAAATTTTTTGCAAGAGTTTGGCTATAATAAATGATCTCTCCCAAAATGAGAGAAAAGAGGAGGGATTTATAGATATTTTTGGACTCTCTAGGGAAATGGACGGTCAAGATTGAGCCACCAAGATCAAGATGTAGGGCTAAGGTGAGTTGAGAACTCACAAGCCCTCACATCTTGACATGTGGCATGTGATATGGCTTAGAAAGGGTGATGTGTGCATGAGGTGGAAGGATAGTACATGACATGGAGGTGGTACATAGTACCTTGGGATTAGACAAGATCTCATCATAAAGGAGGTACTTGTCCCCATGTGGGTGAGAGGACATGTGAGGAATTAAAAATTATTCAAATATTCTCATAAGGACGAGAGAAGGAATTTAAAATTCCTTTAAATGTATTGAGGGATTAAATGTCAATTAAAAATTGACATGGGGAATAGAGTGCCTTGTTCAAAAAGAGAAAACTTTTAATGAAGTTGACCAAGGACACATTCCATAAATGATATGGGGATTAGGGATGACCTAATTAAGTGATTAAGGTTGTGCAAGTATTTGATTAGACTAGTTAATGACACATTAGAGGCAAGTGGGAAATTACGGAGGATGGGACCCTAATGATGATTAGGGTTGTGCACATCTTAATCAAAAATTAATTATGACTAAGAAAGAGGGTTAGATTGCTAAGAGGGATTAGAGGCCAACTTGCAAAAGTTGGAGGATGTAACAATGAGAGATAAAATAAGGAATTAAAAAATAAATTTAAAATTACAAAAAGTAATATGACTAAATTAAATAAAGTGATGCATTTATTTAATTTAGAGATGAAAGAGGGGAAAATTATTTATTAAATTAAATACTTTGGGAAACCTTATGTAAGATACCAAAATATTAATTAAATGAATGATTTAATTAATATCGGCGAAGAAGATGATTGAAATGAGCAAAGGGATGATTAAGGAGATGACTTTGGCCAGATGGAAGTGGTCAAATTTGGATGTCTATAGTACTTATCCAAGATGACATCAAGGGTGGTTTTCACCATAAGACGAATTATTTCTTTTTACTATTTTGGATTTTTTGGATTTTTTGTATTTTTTTGTATTTTTAATAATTTTTTACTTTTTTTTTGGATTTTTGTAGGGTAGGATATCCTTGTTAACTTAGGTGTAGAACCTTTTTAGATTCATGATGTTAATGGGCTCCTCTAGGGGCTCTCATTCAAGCGTAGCAAGTTAGTATTCCCCTGATCCATATTTTTCTATGATAACTTAGGGACCAAGCCAATGTGCTTCAAATTTTTCCTTCTTATCTCAATCTTGTTGAGTGCATTAATTCTCCTTGAGGACTAAATCACCAATGTTGAACTGGCGAGGATAGACCTTATTGTAGCTTCTTTTCAAATGATTATGATATGCCTGAAGATGGTCATATGCTCTGATCCATCTTTCATCTAGGAGTTCTAGCTGGCCGAGTCTTGCAACTTGAGAATCTTCATCACTGATAAGTTTTTTCAAGGAGATTCTCAGTGATGGGATTTCTACCTCAATTAGCTAGATTTCCTCAACACCATAAACAAAGGAATACAGAGTGGCACCAGTAGGAGTGTGGACGAAGGTGCGGTATGCCTAAAAGGTGGGATGGATGTGAAGGTGCCAATCTTGACCAATATTATTGACCACCTTTTAAGGATTGGTGGCTTCTACTTAACCATTACCCTAGGGATAATAAGGAATAGACCAATGATGTTGGATGTGGAAGGTGTCACAAAGATGTTTCATGGCTTGGTTCTTGAATGGATTTCTATTATAAAAAATGATAGTTGATGGTATTCCATATCTGCAGAGAATATGGAAGAGGATAAATTTGGAAATCTAAGTACCTGTGATTTGTGAGAGTGGCATTGCTTCCACCCACTTGGTGAAGTACTCAGTTGTGGTAATGATGAAGGTATGGCCACTGGAGGATGGGGGATATATCTTTCTGATTAGGTTGAAATGCCATTGAGAAAAGGGCCATGGTGCTATAAGATGCTGCAGATCCTATGCATGAGCATGTATTAAATCCGCATGTTGTTGATAGGGTAGGCACTTCTTGAAAAATGCACAAGAATCATGTTCTAATGTAGGCCAGTAGTGTCCTGCTATGATAATTCTCTTAGCCAGGGGCATGCCATTTGAGTGGGACCCACATACACCACTATGTACTTCTGTTAACACAGTGTGGGCTTCAGTCTCTTTTAGACACCTGAGGACGGTTCCATCATACCCATGATGATAGAGTGTATCACCTACGATGGTATAACGAGTTGTATGTTGGATGAAAGATTTTATTTGGTTGTGGGTAAGATCGGGAGGTAGGATATTGTTGTGAAGGTAGGTGTAGATATCATGGTACCAAGGTGACGTGGGACCTACAATGTCACACACCATTTCACTTTCTAAAATATCATAGACTGGGATTAAAAGTTTTTCAACGAGGAACTCACACTCTGTTCGATCTTTAGGCATGTCGATTAGAGAATCAATGGTAGCCATGGCATCCACTACTTTGTTTTGTATTCTTAGAATTTGGTCAAACTAGGTGGAAGTGAAATACTTTTTGAAGTCATCTACTAGGTGTTTATAGGGCAAAAACTTATCATATTTTATTAGAAACTCATCATTGACCTATTTGATGATTAATCGAGAATCGCCAAAGACTCTCAAGTGAGTGATATTCCATTGGATTGAAAATTTAAGGCCAGTAAGAAGAGCTTCATATTCAACTATGTTGTTTGTGCATGAGAAGGCCAACTTGAATGACTTTGGTATATAATCACCCTGGGGGGTGATGAGCAAGATTCCTACCCCCGATCCATTGTGTGTATATGACCCATCAAAGTATAGTGTCCACGTGGTTGCTTTTGTTACTGTGAAGACCCATTCATGAAGAAATTTTGTTGTTAGAGGATAGGCATCTACTAGGGGAGCATCTGCTTGCTGATCCGCTATCACTTGTCCTTTAATAGCTTTCCAATCCACATATTATATATCAAATTCACTTAATAGCATGACCCACTTAGCCATTCAATGGTTAGATGGATTGTAACTTACCTTGTAGGCTTCTTAACTGTTTGAGATTGCATGGTGGAAGCATATCCATAATTTCCTTGACTTTCATTGGATCGAATTCTATGCCACTTCAGGAGACAATTAAACCCAATAGTTTGCTTGATGTGACCCCAAAGATGCATCTCTCTCTCTCTCTACAACCTGTACCCATGCCACTACCGCATCCCTCTCACTTTGCAGGGTCTACACCTGTATCTATGCTACATCCCTCTCACTTTGTAGGGTTTGAATCTGTGTCTATGCTGTGTCCCTCTCTATCTACAAGGTTTGTACCTGGGCCCTCATAGCCACCTCCCTCTCCTGCATCAACCCCATGTCTCCCACTATCTGATCCGCTACCTCGACTCTATCATGGAGCTCATCTCACTCCCATCTTAGCTCAGTTCTCTCTCTTAGTAGTCCCTCCACCTATATCCTCAAATCATCCATGTCCTTCTTCGCCTCCACCATGGTCTCTACTGATACTTGCTTTTTCAATCCTCTAGGCTCTCGCTGTCCTCTTGCCTGCAGTATAGTCACCACTACCTCTAGCCTATCTTGCTCCCATCTCATCGTCACCCCATACTCATGCTCTCTGGATACCTCTCCCAGAAGTTGAGTCACCTTTGCTCGTAGCTGGATCACCTTGGCTCACAGACCATCCCTCTCTACCCATATCTCCTCCTCGTGCTATGACACCACATGACTACAACCCTAAAATACCTCTCGCCCTCTGCCCACACTCTGGCCACCTTTGGGCGTAGCATGCTCACCTCGGCCTCTAGTCTGCACCTCACAGCCTCTGTATCCCTTAGTCTCTGCTCGGTGATATGTAATCTCACCATGACTCCTCTCAATAGTATAGGTGGATCCTCTACTATAGGTGGTACCATGGCTAATGGGGGAATATCATGAACATCCATATCCATCACCTCTGCCTCTGCCTTATCTCTCTCATCCAACCCCTCCACCCCTGCCTCATCTCTCTCATCCATCCCCTCCAACCCTACCTAATCTCTCTCATCCATCATCTCCATATCTACCCCATCCATCTCCTCCTCTAGCTCAATCTCCACCCAGGCTCTCCTTTGTTGTCTCCTCCTCCTCACCCTCTCCTAATGACCTATGACCCTAGCCTCTCCCTGCCCCCTCTCTTGTTGACCTGCAGCCCCAACATCCCCTTGTCCTCTCTCCTGCTGCCCTGCTGCTCCAACTACCTCCTGTCCTTTCCTATGTTGTTCACTCCTCCTCCCTCTCCTTTGGCCTTCCAATCACAACTCATCCTTTTTCCCAAAACCTAGTGCCTCCACAATCAGCTCCTCTGGTGTAATCCGTGGGGGCTAGTGATGGGCATACCACATAGAGAATTGAACTGTCACTCTTGCCTCTGCTCTCCCTCTAATCCTACCTGGCTAAGATACCAAATACAGTGTCTCCCTATGATCCCTCACAAACTTAGGTGTAATCTGCTTCTCCCATGGCCGCTCTTGTGAGATCCGTTAGTATTTCTCTAGTTTGCGAGGAATGTCCTGTGAAAGCCCAAACTATCTAGTCACCATGTCTGACCTATGTGCCTCCACTATACGAGGCTCCTTCCCGACTATATAACATTAGGTTCAAAAATAGCCTCTATGTCTCTCCTCATCTCTCCTCCATCTAGAAAACCACTATGTCATAGATGGCCTCCACACTATATGCTCCTCCTAAAGGTCATCCAGTGTCCTCCTCCATCTATCCAAATCCCTAAAGCCCTCATAATGCCACACCCAACCATACTCTGTGCCATACTAGTAAACTATTGGTGTTGTCACATCCTCCAATCCTACTCTCACCACTCCTGGCCTAGCCACACTAATGTGCTCCCAAGCCCGTACCTATAGCAACATCACTTGTGTCAAACTGAGTGCCTCTTTGTCGCAGACAACGTGCATATCTCTATACAATTTGCTAGTACACATGGACCCCAGGTGAATTACCCCTCTCTCCCCTCAATAATATGTCAAATCACCTCCATGTAGCTGAAGCTGTAGAAGCACCCACTCCTGTCTGGTATCAGTAATCTTCTAATCAATATGCACAAATATAGTGGTAGCGGTGGCACCCCCAATGCCAGGCATCTGTCCACATCCAACCCCTTCCTTTGCACAAGAAGTTCATCTTGTCCAAATAGGACCCATAGGGTCTGATGCAACACCACCCCTTTTGATTTCGTCACACTCACCAGGAAGCCTACTATAGGTAGCCTCAGTATCTGCCACACGTCCTCCAGCATAACAGTCATCTCCCCTATTGGGAGATGGAAAGTCAAGGTCTCTGAACTCCAACGCTCTATAAGGGCTGTCAACATCACCCAATGAGCTCTAATAGTAGGGTATCATAGCAAATGCAACAACCCCACTCGTGATAGAGCGTCATGGTCCACTCCATTCATGACTGCTATCGTCGTCTCCAACACCTCTAATCATTTCTAGCGCTTCTACAGACTATAAAAAAACTAGATCCATATCACACTATGTCATTCATCTCATCCTTTTCCTCATCTACCCCTCTTTTCCATTTCTCAACCCCAGGTTATCTTTTCACTAATTTCCCCCCCTTGGACAAATTTAGCCAATCTCCCTAATTTCATTTTTTTTCTCCCTACCTAGTATCTCTTTTCTTTTCTTTCCCTTTGTTGTCCATCCGTTGGGTTGGCCCACCCTTCAGATGGATGAACTCGCTCTCCAGACAGGCGATCACACCTAGGCGTGGGTGAGCCCACCCCGACGGTGGGCGATCCCACCTTCCGGTTGTGGGTGAGCCCACCTCGGCAGTGGGCAATCCCGCCCTCTGGATGTGGGCAAGCCTAACTTGGCGGCGAGTGATCCTACCCTCTGCCTGAGTGAACCCACCCGAAAGGCAGGTGAGCTCACCCAGGAGGTGGAAAAACTAGCCCCGAATGGGCTACCACACCCCAGGGCAAACTTGCCCCTATCCCTGGAGGGATCATCCCTCTTCTAGGTGGGGTCACCCTTGTTTGGGCAGGGTCACCCTTCTTCCGGGTGGGGTCGCCCCTCTCTCGAGCAAGGTCGCCCCTCTTCTAGGTGTGATTTCCCATGTCCCCACTAACCCAAAATTTTGAGTGGATTTTCCCAATCCTAGGGCAAGTATGCACTCCCCTCTTCCCCCTGCCCTTTTTAGGAACTTTGTTTTTTTCTTTCTTGGGCTAATTTTCCCACTAATTGGGTAAAATTTTCCCCTTTTCCCTCGACCTCTAATAAGCGACTCTACCTACCTGATTGGCGACATTGAAATTTTTCTCCCTACCCAGTTTTCTAAACTACCCCAATCCCAAAACCCATGTTTTTAAAGTGCATACAAATTAAAAAATCTACCAAAAAGTGCTTAAAATCACAAAGAGGTTTTTGAACCTAACTTGGCATGGAACCATGCGCTCATGGAAGAATTATCATACCTCATCCCCCCAGTGGATGATGTCGTCATCGTAGTCGTTCGACATCCTCGTCTCCTTCTGCTCTTGTCTCTCTCTCTCACTCAACTACCAGGTGTGCAAATGAGGAATACTAATTTCTAAAATTACTATATGTACCCTTTTCCCTCTTTTTTTTTTAAATTTTTTTAAGTTAAGGATATTTTTACCCTATATTTAAACCTCTTTTTAATTCAACTAATCCTCTAATTTCTCGGGGCTGCTATTTCGCTTCGTGTGTCTGTTTGAGTCTATTCAAAAGCCAATATTCACAATTTTTTGAGCTCTATCCAATGGTACCCTCCATTTCCACATATCGAGAAGTCGCTCAGGGCCTATTTTATTCCCAAACCACCCTCAAGAAGGGGGCATACCCTACCATTTTTATCCATTCCTTTTCCATGGTCATTCTATTGTGAGACTAGGGAATCTCCTTTCATTTCCCTCTATTTGGAAAGCTTAGACAACTTCTCCCATGTTGGGGCATCATTTCCTAGTCTCTTCCTCTATAGACTCATCTGTATTTTATTTTTCTTCAAAACACTAGTATTCTAACAATATTTCGAAGAGGGAAAAAATGTAGACATCCAAATTTGACCATTCCCATATGGTCAAATTTGTCTTGTTTATCTGTCTATTTCATCAATATTAATTAAATGATTTATTTAATTAATATCTCCCCTTTGCCTAAGGTTTCTAAAATATTTAATTTAATAATTAAATACTTTACCTTTCATCCTTTCCTCTCTAAATTAAATAAATATATCAATTTATTTAATTTAGTCATTTAGCCTTTTTGAATTTAAATCAATTTTAAATTCACTCTTTTCTCTCTCCTTGTCACATCTTCTATAACCTTCTTCTAATCTGGATTAATCTCATTAATCCATGATTAGGATGTGCACACCTTTAATCAGGATTAATGTCATATTCTTCATATTTGGCCACTTGTCTCTAATCCTTCATTAATCTTTTTAATCACCTGTTTGCACAACCTTAATCTAATCACATGCCATATTTGGCATGTCCTCCAAGTCAACCTTTCATAAGTGCTTTCGTTTTTGAGGCATGACCTCTTCCCCATGTGAATTTAAAATTCACATTTATTTATTCAATGCATTTCTCTTCCGCATGCAAGTTGAAAAATTATAAATTATCTCACTTGTCACATCAGTCACATGGGACAAGGACCTCCTTTATGAGGACCTTGTCTTATCCACAAGGTAGTTCCAATCATGTGAATTTAAAATTAACATTTATTCTCCCAACCACTTTTCCCTTCCAATCATGTGAATTTAAAATTCACATTTATTCCTCCAAAAACTTCTCTCATCCCTATGATGATAAGGGAGGAATTTCTAAAATTCCTCACTTGTCACCATCATCCATATATGGGGACAATAACTTCCTTTTTAAGGAGATTTTCCCCTAATATCAAGGTACTTGCAAGTACCTCCACCTCACATGTGCTCTTTCCACATCACTTGTCTTTGTGACTCCTCCTCTTCTACATAGCAAGATGTGAGGACTTGTGAGTCCTCAACTCATCACAACCCTTCATCTTTCCCATGTTGGAAAATTCCTGACCATTGAATTCTCTAGAGATTCTTCCCTTAAAATGGAAGTTTTTCTCTCAATTCATTTAGAACTTGCATTCAAGAATTCAATTTTCAAGCTCTAGAACTCAAGCATTCAACTCCAAGCATTTTTTCATTCACAACCACCATTGTTGCATTCATCCACTCACATACCCATTTGAATCATTTGAATCCTCATTGCATCCTCATCATTTTGCATCAATCTTTAGTCTATTTTCCATCAAGGAGCTCATATTCAAGCTACATCAAAGGGCCAACCAAGAAGATCAACTTAGACAAGGTATAATTGTTGTTTTATCTTTTCTTTGTTTAAATTCAACTTAGGCTAATCTTGAGGTGTTGAAGTGTTGTTTCTCTCCTTTGCATAATCCAAATATATGTCACCCCGATCTATGAGATCCTGGATGTCTTTCTCCTTTGCGTAATCCAGATGTATGTCATCCCAATCTATGAGATCCTGGATGTATGTTTTTAGACCTTGACACTTATTTAATTTATTCCCTTTAGTCTTTTGGAACTCACAATACTCATTTTCTATAAACCAGGTTGGTTTGTGCTTTGACTCATTGAGTGGCTTGGTCACAGGATATGTAATTAGGTAATTGGCTTGAAGAAGCCTATTAAACATGACACTTAGGGATTCTCCTAATGGAGTGAATTGATGCTTGTTACCCCCTTGATTTTTTTGATTGGATTTTTGGGGTGGACAAGGTGCCCCTTGAGGCACTGATATAGCGTTCAACATTGACTACTGAGGAGGAGGATATTGCAGCTTCTAGGAAGCGTTAGCCACTTGGACATGTTTAGTGTTAGTGACACCATAATTGACAACATTTTTGTTCTTGTTCCAATAACGAGGCTTATCCCTTGACAATTTCTCCTTATCAGAGTTAAATATTTTGACTAGCCCTTTGGCAATGAGGGTTCTCTCAAAAATAGGACCTTTCTCCACTATTTCTGCAAAGGTCGTGATATAGTTAAGTTTAAAGTTGTGGGTCATATCCAGATGGGAGTTTTCAATGAACAAGGTGACCATGTCCTTTTCCTATAATGGGGATTTCATTCGACTGGCTACAGCTTCCCATCTTTGAAGATAGCTCGCAAGGGTTTATTCCTCACGCTATTTTTCCTTTAGGAGATCTAAGGTATTGATATCCTTCTCTAGATTAAAGGAGAAGTGGGAGACAAACTCTTCTGAAAGATATGCAAAGGATTTGATAGATCCTTTCTTAAGACCCATAAACCAATCAAGGGTTATTCCCTGTAAACTCCTATGATACAATCTCATGAGCTGATTGTCATTATGCATGACTTCTTGATAGTGGGCATAAATCTCTTGAAGGTGACCTTTGGGGACTTTGGTTCCTTTATATTTATCAAATTTTGGATTTTCAAAATGCTTCGGGAAAGGAACCAATGAAATAGAAGGATCAAACGAATAGGGACAAATTTCCTCAAACTTGAACAATTATTTTCCGGTACCTGCTTGTAAGTCCTTTAACACAACTTTGACTTCTTCTAGATCTGGATATATAGGCATTGTAGGAGTCAGATTGGATGAATTAGGGTAATTGAATGGAGATTACTACTAATATGATGAGGATGGTGTTGAAGCAGTTGAATCATAAGCGGGTTGAGGTGTATATGGAGGTATTTCCTAGTATTGATTAGCATAAGCAGATTGTGGATTGATGTAAGGTGGATAGGAGGATGATGGATTTTGATGGTAAGAGGTGGAAGTTGCTTGTTGGTATGGTGGCTACTGTTGATAGTATGAAGTGGATGGAGTTCCCCACCGATATTGTGTAGAATCTTGGTAGTAAGATGATGTGGAAACCCCTTGTTGGCAAGGTGGTAGTTGCTAATAGTAGGAGGTGGATTGAGCACCCTGTTGATAAGGTGGTTGTTGCTATGTGTACCTAATGTGGATGAAGCACCTTGTTGGTATGAGGGTTGCTACTAAGCGTAGTATGGATTGACTTGGTAATTGTAAACAACATTGGGTTGTGTGACATATGGGGGTGGTTGTGGGTTAGATGGCTGTTGGTAAGGATTAGTGTGTGATTGCAGAGGGTTGGTGTAAAGAGGCAGTTGAGTCTGTGGTGGATTCTGAGTGGCCACATGGATATTTTGAGTAGGATTTAATGTAGCAGCATAACCAGTGTACGTGCTAGATGGATGGTAGAGATATTGTGTGAGAGGATTGCATTGCATTTGTGTGGGAATGCATGTATGTTGGGTTGGTAGTTGCTACTGTGGTGGGTACTGATAAAGTGGTCGAGATGTGATGTGATGTTGTTGTGGGACCATTGCAAAAGTTTCATGGGGTGGTTGTAGTGGCTGCGATGCCATTTGGATGACTTGATGTGGGGCTTGTGTAGGAACAATAGTGTGTTGCTATAGAATCAAAAGATTTTGCTGCAAAAAGGTGACATTCTACTGTGGGATTGTAACATTCTACTGCAGAGGTGGTTGATGAGGTGGTTGAGATGAGACAACAATGGTAGTAGTATGCTGGGGCGGTGTTTGGGAGGGGATGGAAGTATGTTGTGGTGGTGCTTGCAACATAGTGGAGTGTTGAGGATGAATGGGAGGCTAAAAGAATGCAAATACGTTACCCTGAGGTGGTGGTAGTAGATTTCAAGTGGATGCAGGCACTGGTGGTGGCATTAATGCAAGGATTGAACTACCCCCAGTGTTGATGGGTGGTTGACCAGGATGTGAGGTGGGAGTGGTGGAGTGGATGGGATATTCTGTGGCATGCCATAGGAATAAGGATCATTGGAATTAGGTGGTGTGGTAGAGGCTACAGTTGGGAGGCAAGGATAACTTATGACTTGATGTATCACAACATAATTTCTGAACTCAGGATGATACCAATTATCTATACATGCACCTTTGGGGACATATGGATTTCCCAGAACATTTTGTGAAGCCTGCAGGTCTTGAGGTGTAGGAAGAGATTGGGTGCCACTATACTGTGACATATTAAAGTCGGGTGGTGGTTTCACTCCTTTCATGATCAAAGTGGCAAGGATCTTATCCCCACACTTGTTGAGGAGGTGATTTGTCATCTAAATGTTGGTGGGATTTGTTAGGTATTCATCAACTATGACTTCAGACTAGTTAGCCATGTTTTCATCTTCAGGAAGTGAGGTGTTTTGAACGCCAATATTGGAGTTGGACGAATTACCGTTATTGCGATCTTGAGGGATATTTGCACCATTGTTGGGATCTTGTGGGATATTTAGCTGGGAACCTTGGGCTTATTTTTTTCCATTTTCTTCTTGGATTTTGATTGGATCTGAATAGGCATGAAAGTGCAAAAACTACTAGGTGGATTAGGATGAAGCTAGACTCTACGATGCAGTGCAAAGATGACTTAAACGATGATTGAAAGATTGATTTTCCTGGATAATGGATTGATAGATTGGATGATTGCATAAGGATGGGATTGGATTAGAAATTGGATAGGATTGAGATTGAATAAGATTGATTGATGAAAAAATTGATAAGATTGGATGATGGATGAGATAAGATGATGAAAGGGATTCCAAACCAAGTTCATAGATCACCCTAGGTGACTTAAGGTCCTAATTGATCAAATTAAGGGATGGATAGATGATTGCGACACTGAATCCAACTTGAGATGGAAGTGGATTGATTGGGCCGAATGATGATGATTGAATTAGGACGGATGCCAATCCTAAGAAGATGTTGTAGAATGCGACCTAGAGATACTTTATGATGTACCTATATATTTGGATGATGAACGGATGAACTTTGGAGAATGTAGATGGATTGAAATGTAAATTATAGGTGAAAAAAAGATACAAAATGGATGGATAAATATCAGGCTTGCCTAAACAAGGTGCAAGATCACCCAACTAGGAAGCAAGATCGCCTAATTTAGGGTCAAGATCACCCAACTTAAGGTCAAAGTCACCCAACTCAAGGTCAAGGTCACCTGAATCAAGGTCAAGGTTGCCCAATGTAGGGTCAGGATCGCCCAACTTAAGGTCAAGGTCGCCCAACTCAAGGTCAGGGTCACCCAACTTAAGGTAAAGGTCGCCTATCTTTGGGCAGGGTCATTTATCTTAGGGAAGAGTTGCTCCTATTGAGGGCAGGGTCACCCAAGTCAGCTTTCGAACTTGTCTAAATCAGAAAAGGAGTCAAACAAGCTATCAAAATGGTCAAACAAACTATCAAAATAGGAAAACATGGTATTGGGATGGGTGAATGATCTACCAGAATGGGGAAATAGATGCTCAAAATGGGAAATAGACACTTGAAATAGGGAAACGAATGCTTGGAATAGGGAAATAGATGCTGAGAATGTGGAAACAAATACTTGGAATGGGGAAATGGACTCTTGGAACAGGGAAACGAATGCTCAGAATAGGGAAATGGATGCTCAGAATAGGGAAACATACACTTGAAATGAGGAAACAAATGCTTAGAATGGGGAAATGGACTAAAAGTTTGACTGAACGAAAGGTGGGATTGACTGTTCAAAGTGCAAAATTGCCCAAGTATGAGGCAAGGTTTCCCAACTTGGGGTAGAATCGCCCCTCTTGTTGAAATAGATGAATGAACTAGGCTATTTGACTGAAAAAATGACTCAATCAGAGGGAAGAATCACCCCTGTTCAGGGTAGGGTTTCCCTTATTGAGGGAAAGGTCGCCCTTGTTGAGGGAAAGGTCGCCTATTTAGTGAAAGATGGGTGATTCTGATAGAAACTGTAGACGTCTAATTTTGATCACTTCCATATGATCAAACGCGTCTCCCCGTTCATCCGGTTGCTCATCCCCTTTGTCAATATTAATTAAACTAGGTGTTTAATTAATACCCTGCATCTTGCACAAAGGTCCTAAAGTATTCAATTTAATACTTTTCCCCTCTTCCTCCTCTAAATTAAATAAATATGCCCTTTTATTTAATTTAGTCATATTCCCCTTTTGAATTAAAATTCATTTTTAATTCATCTTTTCTCTCTCATGGTCACATCCTCCAACTTTTGCAAGTTGGTCCTTAATCCATTTTAATTACTTCATCTTCTTCTAATTAACCAGGGTTAGTATGTGCACACCCTTAATCATCATTAAGGTCACATCCTCCATAATTTCCCACTTGCCTCTAATAAGTCATTAGCCTATCTAACTGGGTACTTGCACAACCTTAATCATTTGATTAGCCTAACCTAATCCTCATCCTATTTATGGCACATGTCCTTGAGTCAACCTTATTAAAGGCTTTCTCCTTTTGGACAAGGCATCCCCCTTCCCCATGTGAATTTTTAATTCACCTTTTAATCCCCCAAGGCACCTAAAAGGAATTTTTAATTCCTTCACTTCTCCCCACATGTCCTTTATTCATTCTTTATTCTTTCTCCCATCCCCATGAGAATATTTGAGGAATTTTTAATTCCTCACATGTCCTCTCACCCACATGGGGACAATGACCTCCTTTATGAGGAGATCTTGTCCAATCCCAAGGTACTTTGTACCCCTCTCCATGTCATGTCCTTTTCCTTCCACCTCATGTCCACTTCACCTTTTAGGGCTATCTCACCTGCCACATGTCAAGATGTGAGGGCTTGTGAGTTCTCAACTCACCTTAGCCCTACATCTTGATATTTGGTGGATCAATCTTAACCGTCCATTTCCCCTAAGATTTCCCAAAAATCCTATAAATACCCCCTCTTTTCTCTCATTTTGGAGAGATCATTTGTGCTAGCCAAACTCTTGCAGTTTTGTTTCTCAACCTCTACTTAGCCATTTTCACATTTTCATCCACTTGCATCCATCTTCACACCCTCATCTAGCTTGCATCTTGCCATCCAAGGAGCATACACGTCAAAGATCGAAGGGCCAACCAAAGAATCGACTCAACGCAAGGTATAAAGTTCCATTTTGTGGCTTTGTCTTGTTTTGTTTCTAACTTAGGCTAATCTTGAAGTGTAGGTTGTTTAAGTTGTTTATTTGCACTCCTTTTGGCTTGTTGCTTGCTTTCTAACCACCTAATTCGACCTATCACATTTCTGGCATGCCCGGTGGGACCCACAAATGGGTCTATTTTCTTCACGTTTGCTGTTTTTTGCATTTTTTAAGGTCCAGGTTCCAGAGGTGGCAGATTGGTCCTAACAGAGTGGCGGATTTGTCCGGCAGTGGCGGATCTGTCCTGCAGTGGCGGACCTGTCCTGACAGGGTGGCGGATTTGTCCTCCGGTGGCGGATCTGTCCTGCAGTGGCGGAGTGGGCCTAATAGAGTGGCGGATCTGTCCTTGTAGAGTGGCGGACCTGTCCTCCAGAAGGTAAAAAATTTCCAGTTTTTCCTGAATTGTCTTTTGGTAAAATAGGAACATAGTTTAATTAAAGGGGTGTCAATAAACCTTGCTTGGCGTGTTTGGGAAGGCTATTTGACGTATCCAATCCCCTTGCGCCATTTGGCGATCCTGGGTGACGAGAAATCGTAGCTTTCCAAGTCCTTTTGAGTCACCTATTTTTCACTTTCTTAGCGGGACCTGCTTGGGGATTTCATCACCCTAAGGGACGATTCCAACCACGCGTACCGGTGGGGTATATAAAGGGGGGAGAGCGAAAGTTGTACCCCAATCCAACCACGTTGTAATTGGCAAAGCGTCAGGATGACGTGAAGAGTTGGTCCGAGCCTCTAGTATCTCGCTAAGGTTCCCGACTCACGCTTGTAACGGGTTGGTGTTCATGGTTTGGGCCTCACGTATCGGGTGTATATCGAGGACTCCTTAGAAACCATGTGCATCCTAGAATAGAAGACTTTGTTGACCATACCCGTTTCTACTAATCTTAGGGTTGTGCTGCTTGAATTGTCTTTCTTGTGCAAAAACCAGTGATTATCGATTTGGCCAAGTCTTTTCATGATTGCTACAATTTGGGTCCTTTGCCTTTGCCATCCATCAAAAAACCAAGCTTAAGTTTATCCTTTGGCGGACTTAACCTTATCTTTTAGCAAACCTATCTTTGTGCTGTGGTGGATCTGTCCTAGTGCTGTGGCGGATCTGTCCTACTGCTGTGGCAGATTGGTCCCAGTGCAGTGGCGGATTTGTCTTAGTGCAGTGGCGAATTTGTCTTAGTTCTGTGGCGGATCTGTCCTAGTGCTGTGGCGGATTGGTCCCAGTGCTGTGGCGGATTGGTCCCAGTGCTGTGGCGGATTTGTCCCAGTGCAGTGGCGGATTGGTCCTAGTGCAGTGGTGGATTGGTCCCAATACAGTGGCGGACCTATCCCTTTGGCCATCCTATACCATCATTTAGCATCCATTGTCCATCTGTTTTGAACACCGAAACGATCATCTAGCATCCAAAATGAACATCTGTATGTCCGTTCCGAGCCCTTCGTTCTAAGGGTCATTTGTCCTGAATAGTCTTTTGCTTGTTTCGAGAGCCATTCATCTATCTTGAGACACTCCCCGTCCATCCTAAACACGCTTTCGTCTCTAATCTCCGTTATTCCATATAAACCCCGTTAGAGTCGTCATCCAAGTTGACCTAGGTATTCATCCCTAATCACAATCATCATAGCTGGCTTAGGATCGCTATCTGTCTTAGGTCAGTTATCCTTTTCGACCCAATCAATCCGCTTCTATCTCAAGTTGGATTCGGTGTCACTATCATACATCCACCTTTTAATCAATACCTAGTGTTACCAAGGATCCTTCTTAAACTCGGTTGTGGATCTCAGTCGTCATCATCACATCAATCCTAATCATCATATCGATCTAATCCCCACATTATCAAACCTATTCGGATCAAAACTCGGAATCTAGGTTAATCCAACATCTACCAATCAATCCAATCCAATTCCATCAAGCCAATCCACGTCAACCTAATCAATCATCGTCAACTAATCTTTCATCATCAAGGTATTTTCTAATATCTTGATCTACTTCATCATCTTGCATGCCCGTTCAGACTCGATCACAAGCAAATAAAATGGCCGACCAGCAAGCCCTGAATGCCCAATTGAACAACCCACAAGATCTCACCAACACAGTCAACATCACGTCAGACCCGAACTATGGTGCTAATATCCCTCACGACCCCCACAACGGTACCTCATCGCAATCCAATGTGGATTGTCAAAACACATCACCACCTGGGGAAGAAAACATGGCCGATCAACCTGAGCTCACGTTCAAGGAGCACTTTAGCAACCCAGTTAATGCACAAATGACAGAGCACCTTCTCGAAAGACATGGTGACTGAATCTTGGCTCACTTGATTGACAAAGGTGTCAAGTTGCCGTCAAGTGTCGACCTATCCAAGTATGACACCTCCACATCTAATGTACCCCAAGTTGTACATGACATCCCCAGTAGCTGGCATCAACCTGAGTTCGGCAACGCTGTCCTATATCCCGTTGGAAATCCCACACATCCCACCATCTCAGTCACAGGAGCCCCCCAAACTGTTGATCCCAATGATCCTTTTGCCTATGGCATGCCATAAAACATCCCGCAACCGCAACCATTAATGCTACCGGCACCACCCCCCTCGAACCCGCTTCCTGCCAACACTGGGGGCAACCCTTTCACTGCCTTACCCCCACCTCTTGGGGCTACAAATCCTCCACCATCGTTGATCCTATCTCAATAGCCGCCCCAATCCAACATCCCTCCTCCATCGTCATTCAACCCTCCGCCATCGTCTCAATCCAACATCCCTCCTTCAGCGTCATTTAATCCTCCACCATCGTCCCAATCCAATATTCCTCCACCATCATCGTTCATACCTCAACAGCCTCCACAGCTGCCCCAATCCAACATCCCTCCACAATCATCATTCATATCCCAACAACCTCCCCAATCCTATGCTCCCACAAGTGCTCAACAACCTCCCTCGCACAACATCTCAATCACACCTCCACCTCAACAACAATCATTGGTCAATCCCCTATTTTCAACACAACCATCACAACATCAACCGCAGGGAAATCAACCTCAGCCTTTAGCCCCGACCGTATCTTCGTTCCTTGCATCCATTTTATTCCCACAAGCACAACCACAACATAGCATCCCATCTCGCCCATCACAGGCACCACCTATGCATCAACAACAATATCAACAACCACCTCATCACTACAACTATTACAACCAGCAACAATAACAACAACAACCCTCCTATGGGGCATCACAACAGTCATATCAACACCCCCAATATCCACAAGCTAATCAGCAACACTTTCTCCATACTTCCCAACAGTACGCCACCCACAACTACCCGACCAATCCATATCCCACCTCGCAACATCAACCTTTTTATCAACAAGGCCCCTTGGCATATCAGCAGGAGGTACCACCTCCTCATCCATACGCCCATCTCCAAACATCCTCTCAGAATCCACAATCATCCTACCATCAATACCCGTCCAACACTCCAGCCAATGCAGACATCCTGGAAATCAAAGCCGCACTAAAGGATCTCTACGCAGGGACTAGCAAGCAATCGTTCAAGTTCGAAGATATATGTCCCTATCCGTATGATCCCTCCATCTCATTGATTCCCTTCCCCAAGCATTTTGAGATGCCAAAATTTGACAAATATAAGGGGAACAAAGATCCTAAGGCCCACCTACGGGAGTTTTACTCCCAGTGTCAAGAAGTGATCCACAATGACAACTATCTCTTGCGTTTGTTCCCCTGAAGTCTGGGAAGTGATGCACTAGGGTGGTCATGACCCTCGACAAGGGATCTATAAAATATTTTGCGGACTTGTCAGAAAGGTTTGTCTCCTACTTCTCCTTCAACTTGGAGAAGGATACTGATACCCTAGATCTTCTCAAGGAGAAACAATGTGAAGGGGAAACTTTTACTAGCTACCTCCAGAGGTGGCGTGCCCTGGCAAGCCAAATGAAAACTCCTTTGAAAGAAAAGGACATGGTCACTCTCTTCATGGAGAATTCCCATCCTGACATGGCTCACAACTTCCGATTACACTGTGTCACCACTTTTGCGGAGGTGATGGAGAAAGGACCCATCCTTGAGCGTGCCCTTGTTGCCAAGGGGCACATCAAAATATATAACCAAGATAGGGAAAGAACATTCAACGACAAGCCACGTTTCTGGAACAAGAACAAGAATGCAGTCAATGATGGTGTCACTGACACTAAACATGTCCAAGTGGCCAACACATCCCAGAAACAACAACAATCTATACCTAATGCCATATCCGTACCGCAAGGGACACCCCGTCCTCCCCAACAGTCCAATCAAAATAACCAAGGGAACCCTAAACGCCAATATGCTCAACTAGGAGAACCCTTGAGTGTCGTCTTCAATAAACTGTTGCAGATCAGCTATCCAATCACGTATCCCGTCACCAAGCCACTAGACGAATCCAAACCTAAGCCCGCATGGTTTAGGGAAAATGAATATTGTGAGTTCCACAAAATTAAAGGGCACTCTTTGAATAAGTGTCAGGGTCTGAAAAACTACGTCCAGGATCTTATCGATCGAGGTGACATCAAGGTTGATCCTAACCAAGCTCCATCGTCCAATGCTCAGTTGCAGATTTATCAAAACGATTTCCCAAACCATAACCAAGGCCCGAGCACTTCCAACAGTAATCCTCAAAACAACAGCACAAATAACGTGAGTTACAAGAATGTACCTCTCAATTATGAGGGTATTATTCATTACATTGAGTAGGTAGAACCTCGTGTATCCATGATACATGTCAAAGCTAAAGACTCTCAATGTGCTGTTACCACACGACGAGCCCGCATCACCATTCCTGCAACCTCTGCACCTGCCCAACCGACTCCTGTAACTTCCCAATACAATATCCTTGATCACTTGGGAAAGACCCCTGCACATATCTCCATCTTGGATTTACTCAAGTCTTCCCCTATGTATCAAGAAATCCTTAATAGAGCCCTACAGGAAACCCATGTGCCTAATAATATGGATCCTACACAGTTTCAAGCCTTGGTAGGACACCTAGCTTCATCTCACCAACTACACTTCAGCCACGATGATATGCCCAACATTGATGCTAATCACAATCGCCCCTTACATATTGAAGTTATAGTCGCTCGGCATAAAATAAAAAGGGTCCTAGTAGATAATGGCTCTGCCCTCAACTTGTGCACTTTAAAATTCATAAAGTAGGTGGGGTATACCCAAGCAGACCTAAGTAACCAGATCATTACAATCAAGGCTTATGACAATGCAGAAAGAAATTCAGAAGGGATCATCAATCTTCCGGTCCAAGTGGGACCGGTAGTTCAGTACATCACCTGCCATGTCCTTGATCTGGACTTACCATATAATCTCCTCCTCAGCCGTCCATGGCTCCATGCTATGCAAGCTGTGCCTTCCACCTACCATCAGTGCCTCAAATTCCTAGTCAACGGACAAGAGGTCACCATCTATGCCGATCCCCAACCGTTCGAATATTGCCACGCCCTAGAGAAATCATTTCCCCATTTGCATTATTGCCCAGGGGTTGAAATGGGGGCATCTCGACCATCACCCGTTAATCCACCATCCACTGTCATAACTGCTCCATCCTCCACTGATCCTACCATCACAAAAGTCCAGATCATTGACAAAGGGTGTGGCGAGTATGAAATGCATACTGCTCTTAATGTAGCAACCATGCCACCATCACCACACGAGTATGGTCAACCTTCCCATGCTACCCCAAAAGAGGACAAGACTGTCACCTTCCATGGCAACAACATCCCTACTACCACTTTTGTATCCCCAAGTATCAAGACAGATGCGCCCGAAGAAGACATAAGCCAATGGGTTTATCGAGAAGAGCCTCAGCTGGAAACTCCTCTCAAAGAATACTTCCAAGAAAAGTACCCCTGGCCGACAAAGTTTGTGGAAAAGCATAACTATCAAGGCAGAGGCCTGGGAAAGCAAGAACAAGGGCGGTTACAACCCATTGATACATCTCTGCTACCAAAAAATGTGGGCATTGGGTATGACAGAAAGCAAAAAGGCCCCGAAACATCGTCTAATGCTTCCAATAGTGTAGTTGTGGACAACGGCTTATTGGAAGACATACCCGAGGAGGAATCCATCATACGTGCGTACGATGACGTCGATCATGCCGACCTATCTTCCATGTTCGAATGCCTATCCGTCTGCACCATTAGCCTATCCCTTCGCCATCCTGAGCTCATTGATTGGGACCTACGAACTAGCACACCTATCAGTATGTCCGCGGATACCTATGTTAACCTTATGGGATTGGGGGAGGATGAACACTCCAGTCGCAAAAGTAAGAATAAGAAAAATAACAAACGGTAATCTAGTGAAAACCTCCTTGAGGCGCTTCGTGACCTTGAAAAAGTAAAAATAAAGGACGCATCTGATGGCGAAAACCTCGAAGAGGCGCTGGAAGATGGAGATGTTCATCTTCCCCTTATGGGAACTCAGCTATCTGCCAGATCATCTATTCTGATTGAAGAAACACAAGAGATTAATTTGGGAACTGCTGAAAATCCCCAGATCACCTATGTAGCCAAGTCACTCTCCGAACAAGAGTTTCCGATCTTTGCACAGCTACTCCAGGAGGGAGTTGTTAACTTTGCTTGGTCATACTCGGATATGCCTGGCTTAGATCCCGCCTTGGTGGTTCATCACCTAGACATCCGCCCAGACGCTAAACTTGTCAAGCAAAAACTCCGCAAGATGCATCCGCAAGTTGCATTATTAGTCAAGAAGGAATTAGAGAAGTTACTAGAGGCAGGATTTATCAGACCAATTGACTACTCCGAATGGATCTCCAACATAGTGCCAGTAGCTAAACCAAATGGTGACATTCAGATATGTACGGACTTCAGGGATCTCAACAAAGCTTGCCCCAAAGATGACTTCCCCCTACCCAATATTGACATGTTGGTCGACCTAACAGCAGGACATGAGATGTTGTCCCTTATGGATGGCTTCTCCGGGTACAACCAGATTCGAATTGCACCTGAAGACCAACACAAAACCGCCTTCACCACTCCTTGGGGTACCTTCTGCTACAATGTTATGCCTTTCGGTCTCAAAAATGCAAGGGTGACTTATCAGAGGGCAATGATGGTCATCTTCCATGACCTCATACATATCATCATGGAAGACTATGTTGATGACCTATTAGGGAAATCTAGAACTCGAGCAGAACATCCTGCCATCCTGAAGAAGATATTTGAGCGGTTAGAGCATTATAAGTTGCGGCTGAATCCAAAAAAATGTGTCTTAGGGGTCACTTCTGGAAAGTTGCTGGGTTTCATAGTCTCTCACAGGGGCATTGAAGTTGATCCCGCTAAGGTAAAGGCTATCCTAGACATGCCCCCTCCACGCAATCTCAAATAGTTAAGAAGCCTTCAGGGAAAAATGCAGTCCATCCGTCGCTTCATTGCCTAGCTGGCAGACAAGTGTCAACCATTCACTCATCTTCTAAAAAAGGATTCCACCTTCCGATGGAACCCACAGTGTCAGATGGGATTCGACAAGATTAAGGAATATTTGGCCCATCCACCAATATTGAAGCCACCAATTCCCGGCAAGCCCCTCTTGCTCTACATCTCCGCCACTTCAGTCGCACTGGGGGCATTGTTGGCGCAGCATGATGAGTCGTCAAAAGAAAGGGTAGTCTACTACATCAGTCGGACACTGGTTGGCTATGAGCTAAACTACTCTCCCATGGAAAAGGCGTGCCTCGCACTAGTCTTCAGTACACAGAAGCTCCGCCATTACATGCTCAGTCACCCAGTCAAGTTAATCGCCAAGATCGACCCATTGAAATACCTGTTATCTAGAACCACTCTCACTGGCCGCATGGCTAAGTGGGTCATGCTCCTCAGTGAATTCGACATAGAATACGTGGATTGCAAGGCTATCAAAGGGCAGATAATTGCAGATCAGTTGGCAGAAGCTCCTCTAGTCGACATTCACCCATTGATCACAGAATTCCCTGATGAGGAAGTCTTTTCAGTTGAGGAAACCCCCATGTGGACACTATATTTTGATGGATCATATACACATAATGGATCGGGGGCAGGAATTTTATTAGTTACCCCTCAAGGTGACTATATTCCCAAGTCATTCAGGATAGCGTTCCCATGTACCAACAACATGGCCGAATACGAAGCTCTCCTCACCGGTCTCAAGATTGCCAAACAGTGGCACATAACTCAGTTGAAAGTCTTCGGTGATTCCTTGCTAGTCATTAGGCAAGTTAATGATGAGTTTCTGACCAAGGATGATAAGTTGTTACCCTACAAGCGCATGGTGGACGATTTCAAGAAATACTTCACCTCCATACAATTTGAACAGATTCCCAGGGTACGAAACAAAGCAGCTGATGCGATGGCCACTATCGGCTCCCTCCTGGACATGCCCAAGGATTGAACAGAGTGCGAGTTTCTTGTAGAACAACTATTAATCCCAGCATACGATATCCCTGAGACTGAAATGGTGTGCAAAATTGTGGGTCCCACCTCCCCATGGTACCAAGACATCTATGCCTACCTCCGTGATAACACTATACCCCCGGACCTTACCCGTAACCAACGCAAATCCTTCATCCATCGCTCTTCTCGATACGTCATCGTCGGAGATACGCTTTATCGTCGTGGGTATGATGGAATCCTCCTTAGATGTCTAAATGAGACCGAAGCCCATACTACATTAACGGAGGTACATGGCGGTGTTTGTGGAGCCCATTCAAATGGTATGGCTTTAGCCAAAAGGATCCTACGGGCTGGATATTATTGGCCTACGTTGGAACATGATGCTTGTGAGTTTGTGAAAAAGTGTCTTCCATGCCAGCAACACGCAGATTTAATCCATGCTCCAGCACAAGATCTTCAGCCCCTCTTGGCACCATGGCCATTTTCTCAATGGGGTTTCGACTTGATTGGCAAGATTCATCCACCATCATCCGATGGCCATACCTTCATAATCACCGCCACTGAGTATTTTACCAAGTGGGTAGAGGCAATGCCCCTCTCACAAATCATCGGCATTCAGATCTCCAAATTCATCCTTTACCATATTCTCTGCAGATATGGTATCCCATCCACCATCATTTCTGACAACGGCAAACCATTCAAGAACCAAGCCATGAAACACCTATGCGAAACCTTCCATATTCAGCACCGTTGGTCAACACCTTATTACCCCCAGGGTAATGGTCAGGCGGAAGCGACCAACAAAACCCTCATTCGTATTCTCAAAAAGGTTGTCAATCACACTGGACGAGATTGGCACCTTCACATTCATCCTGCCCTCTGGGCATATCGCACATCCATCCGCACCCCAACAGGCGCCACCCCCTACTCTCTCGTGTTCGGTGCCGAAGCTGTCTTGCCAATCGAGGTTGAAATCCCATCATTGAGAATCTCTCTTAAGAACCTCATCAGCAAAGAGGATGCTCGTGTTGCACGGCTTTCACAGCTAGAGTTACTGGATGAACGCAGAATAAAGGGCTACGATCATCTGCAAGCATATTAGAATCGCCTCAAGCATAGTTACAACAAGAAGGTTCGTCCTCACCAATTCCAGGTGGGCGAGCTTGTTCTTAAAGAGAACCAACGTACTCAGCAAGATCGAGACAAGAAAGGAAAATTTGAGGTAAATTGGTTGGGGCCCTATATCATAGCTGCTAAATATGGATCAGGGGCATACAGGTTGACTACTCTTGAAGGAGACCCCCTTGACGAGCCTATCAATGTCATG
>VDFB02193867.1:128271299-128308347 GCA_007258455.2 Sequoia sempervirens | reverse complement strand
GTCCCATTTGAGCCATTTTTAGGGTTTAAGTAGGAAAAATTAGGTTTTATGTTTAATTTTTCTCCATGTCAGCCTTAGGGATCAAATTAATGGGAATTTGAGTAGGATTGCCTATAAATACAAGCTTTTAAACCCTAATTCATAATAAATTAACTCATCATCATTCATTCATCATTCATCATGTCCTCAAGTCAAGCAAGCTATGGTTTTCTCATTTCAAGTCATCAAGATAGATTCCTAAGACATTCAAGGGCAGATTAATCTATTGCTATAGAAAATCAAGATCTATCACCATGTCAAGGTACTAACTCCATTGTTTCATGCTTCATTACATTCTTTTCATCATTTTGGTTTAATTACCTAAAAAGGGGTTTGACCAAGGCCAACCCCCATGCCCTAACATCGAACATCTCTCTCTCTCTTTTCTTGTGTGTTTGTAGATTTAGGTATCTTGAAGACTTGAAAATCATTAAACAATAAGTTGAAGACTTGTTGGACTCATCTTCCTCTTTGCAAGGTCAAAATATCAAGAAAAAGTCACTATCAATGCCGAAAATTAGACTTTCAGAGGCAAACACCTATCAGGAACCAAAGAGAAGACCAAGGGCTTCTGTTTCCACTTTTGGATTTTCAAAAATTTAAAAGTGGACTGATTCACCATTAGTGGCGAATGAGTCCCACTACCAGGCCTGAAAATGTTTTTATGCAATTTTGGATACCCATTTGTCTGAAACGGGCTTCATAAAAGTTTCCAAAATCTAGGACTAATTCATCTAGAATGGAGAATGAGTCTGAGTAGGCCAAATTTTCAACATCAACAACATTTCAAAATTCATTTCCAATCTCCAGCAAGTTCTCAGGTGCACACATTCAGTTTCATTCATTTTTGTTATAGTTTGCTTTCATTTCTAGGTCTTTTTGCATGTCACAATGAGTTTTCAAACAAGGTGCATTTCAATAGTTTTGTATTATTAATCCATCTCTTTTATTAGTTATACGTATTTAGATCACCTCATCTAGGCATATTGCATCCATATCACATTAATCTTTGAATGTTTACATTGCATTTTGGCCTATCTTTCTCCTTTTAGGTGAAAAACCCTAGAAGTGCTAGAAAGACCTTTGGAAGCCAAAATATTTGTTTACAACCCCCTCCAAGAAGATCCAAAGATCAATTTGTCTTCAATTGGTCTTAGCCATCCCATCCACTTTTTGCCTCCTTTCAACCACATGACTAGGAGGCAATTGGCTTAATGGATTTTAGCAAATTTATTTTCCTTGCTTTGATCATCTTGCTTGCTCAAGACACTTAGCTTGTTGAGGAAGAAAAGGAAGAGGGAATGCTCACTATCTAGGAGCTTGCTCCTAATGATCTAGACTTCATTGATGTTTGGAAAAAATTTGATGGGCATTCCCTTCCACTAGTTACTTAATGACTTTGTCTAGTTGTTTTATATTTTGACACTTCGAATTTAATCCTATGTAAACTTAAGAGCGTAACTCCTTCAACCCTTTTTTTTAAACATGTATAATATTAAACTTTTTACAAAAAATTAGTCATTACATACAAGGTACATATTACAAGAGTTAAATAGCATTTAATCAACTTTATTGTCCAGCTTGGCCCACTCATTCTTCTTACATATAATTTGGATCTACGAAGACCAACTACTTGTAACGTTGTTATGTTCTTGGTTAGTTAATGTATAGTTGTTGTATAGTTTGATGTTTCTTTGCTACTCCTGACAGGGGAGAGGGACCCATAGTGGAGCGGGGTCCAATAGTGGGGATAGAAGTAGTCCTCAGTGGGTCCCATAGTGAAGCACCTTAATATCCAATTGCAAAACACTTTTTATACATAAAATGCATAAACTGACAAATCATGTGATGCCACATCAGCACACCAATAATACATGACTTAGTGCACCACTATCGATCTCACTTTTTTTTTGGGCCTTTTTTGGATGCCTAAACAAAAAGCATGTTGATGTGGCATCATATTGATGATGTGGCCCTAAAGCGAATGATAGAAGCACATGAGTTGTCAAATAAACTATTGCACAAAATTGGGAGTGATTTGAAATTTTCACGTAAGATTTTGAGAAAGGCGAAGTTAGGGTGCTCCACTATGGCCCCTCTCCCCTAGCTTATTCCTGTAATTTATTTTACTTTGATTAATACCAAAAAAAAATATTAAACTTTTTATCAAATAATATTTATTCAAAATAAATAATGGATTATTTAAGCTTTACCATAAAATAAAGACTTAATCTTGATAGATTAAAAAATATTGACAATTGGACTTAAGTGGGTACCTATCATTTACAAGTAACTGAGCAGACAACGTGAATCCATCTCTGTCTCGGGGGAAACAGTGAATTTGAATTCACAGTACTTAGTGAACTGCAGCAAATCAACTGATACCGTGCTTTGTCCACTACTTTGCCCCATTTTTCCTATCTATTAAAAAATAAGTGCAAGTATTCATTTTTTTATTACTAAGTTAATAACGTTAATGGTAGACAGCCAATTGTGCCTGTATTTCCTGAGGATTCCTATGCCAAATCAGCATAAACTCACCCTCTTAAAAGATGGAGATTTTTCAGCAATTTGCTTTTGCAGAGTCAAACAAAGCTGCCCTTCCACCATCCATACAAATACAATTCTTTCCAGCATTCTTGTGGTTATATTACTTTTAAAATCTAAGTTACAGAATTTATTTTATTCATTGATTTTATTCTTATTTAGAAGTATTATTTTTGGTTATTTTTAAACATAATTCAATTCAATAGTCAAAGTTTAATTTCAGTTCAATAAAAATAAGACAAATATTTATCATTTTTTGATATGAATGAAATGTAAAATTACTAACTGTTTGACCATTGAACAACATATTTTACTTTTAAAACATAAATTAATCAAACATAATTATAATATTAGATAAATCATCTTCATTCTCAAAAATTTCAATAACAAATTGATCTTATTAACAACTCTATTGTTAATTGAAAAACAACAATTACGTTAATTAAGATTATCTTTCAAAATCCTTTTGATTTACTAAAAAAAATTGAAATGATTGGTGCAGAAGGCATCATAACTGCACATTCTAATCACAGTTGAAAGAGAGGCCATGCACATACCCTAACTTACTGTTTACACAGAATGGATTTATTATCATATAAATTGAATCCTATTCCAGGGGCCTACATAAGAAATTATATGACCCACCCTGGAAGAAAGTAGCAGGTAGACGACTTTCATGGTTTCATTAGGTCAACATTTAAAAGTAAGCATACCAAACCTCACATTTCAATGTGCATTGAATTATAGCTTGAATTGAAATTTTAATGATGATTTTTCCTGTGTTTGTATTATGACTGTGTTAATTGTAAAAATATGAACTTTCAGATTTGTCTGAGAGGGATGCAACGTTGTCCTTGTAAATTGAAGTACATATATATAATATTTAGATGGAATTTGAATTTGACATGTATTGTGCATATAAGATAATTTATAGTATTTTTGGGTTCTATTAGAAGAGTTTTTTTTTTTTTTAAATAAAACTTAAAATGAGATGGTCAAATTTTAAAATATGTAAAATTATTTTATATTGAAATATATATTTTATTTTAAGTTGGTTATATAGTAAAAAACTATCACTGTTTTTTTAATTTTGATGTATAAAAATTTACAATTTAAGATAAATTTTAAATAGAGAAAAATACAATCTTAAAGGATTAAATAAACAGCATTCATCTAATTAAACTATTGTAAGTGCTAAAATATGGATGGACTTATACTATAATTTTGGTGATGATCAAAGATTCATAAAATGAGCGTATTTAACATAAAACATAAAAGTGTGATCTTTGACCAATGTCTCTAGGGTAAAGTGTCACATATGTCAACCTTCTAGAGCTTCCCGTGTATCCCTTTGGCTTGCAATTTGTCATTTGCTAAGTGTTTGCTTGTCTCTTCAAACCAAAAACTATGTTTTTCCCTTAGTTTTGAGTTTGTTGTGACAAACTTTTTATTATCAAAATTATGATTTCATTAAAAGTGATGAATTCATTCTACTTATTTGTACCCATTATTTAATTAAAAGTGTATCCCTTTAGTTCTTGGCCTAGTTTATTTTATTTAGATCCACAAATCAAGTTCTTGACTCCAAATCATTGATGTTTGTACAAATAATATAGTTATAGTCTTTTCACAAATTCAAATGATGAGGAAGCCATAGATACAATCCATTGGAAATTTCCATTGTTTGAGCCCAATTGTACTTATAACCATTGTTCAACTAGAATTTGTCCATTATTAGTATTATTATTTACATTTTTATCCTAGTTTATAAACCTTGCCTTGAATCATTAGTTTAAGATCATACATTAAGGAAGAAGTGATTGCTAGATCTTGGATTTTGAGGACCCAATGCCGACAACACAAGTCTTTCTCTACATTTGAAGTAACAATAGCTCTAGGTGTGGAAGTTATTTTATCTCATTAGATTAAATTTTATGTTCATAGGTAAGGAATTATTTTTGAAAGGTTATCCTCATTAATTTGTATTTTATGTGTTGACATATGAATTGTTAAGAGTATAAAACTTAGATTGTATTTATTGTTTGTGCACTATTTCTTGCAAATACATTTAAAATTATTTATTCACTACTTTCAAAATCCTCTCCAAATAAATTTAAAAAGAGATAAAGAAGAAGGCATAACAAGATTAATTTTCCTAAGAGATCTTCCTTGCAAAGCCTTTTTAGAAACTCTTTCAGAAATTGGAGATAACTTCAAAGAAGCATTAGTCATTTTCAATGGATCTAGCTACCTTCAAATGAAATCAATAGGAAATTTCCCTCATTAATTCAATAATCTTCAAAGATTTAATTTGGACACTATGTAATTTACATTGAAAGAGATAATTTAATTCCTACAAAAGAAATATTTCATGTGCCTACAATTGATTGTTTGGGAAGGATTCTCTATCTATTTTCTTATATGCATCAAAAGGGTTTTTTTTGTTTCTTCTATTAAAATTAAGGTATGAGGTGGTGGTGTACACCTTGCAAGTCCTACGGCTAGTATAATTATTTAATATTTATGTAATATTGAAGGAGATAATTTAGTTCCTATAAAATAAATATTTTATGTGTGTCTATAAAAGATTATTTGGGAAGGGTTCTTTGTCTATTTGCTTCTATGAAATCACAAGGGTGACTTTTTTGGTTTCTTTTATTAGAATTAGGGGACTCTTGAATTTTTGTACACCTTCCAAGTCCTAATTCTAGTCTAACTACTTAAGTTTTGTGTAATACTATAAATAATGTGCCCCCGTGAAAAAGGGCACCCCACTTGGATAGAATCTTCAAATTTCCATGGTTGACATTATTTTCCATGTAGCATTGATTGGGATGATTGTAAGAAGTTATTGAGTTGGGGGAGTTGGGGGGTTACTCGATGGACTATGACTAACATGTTATGTTAACTATTAATAGTGTGTATAAATGGTAATAACTACACCTACATCATAATACTTAGCAATTACTTTAACCCTATTGGTGAAAGAAGTTGTAGGTCACAAATCCTTAAAGCAAGATATTTTCTCAAGTGCTAGGGTTGTCAAACTTACGAAGAAAAACAACAGACTTTAATCAATTTGGACAACTAAGGACCAATTTTTGAGGTGAGTAAAACCTCTTTTGACTTCTAGCTTTGCTAAACCAAGGGAGAATTCCATAAGGTGCTACAATAGATGTCACTATAGGAAAAAATATTTACCTTGATATTGAACCTATAGAAATAGGGTTCCACCTTTTGAGAGATGGAACTAAGGGTCCAGGCTTCTCCTATTTCACTCTTAGTTCATTAAAGGAAACCCTAGAGGCAACAGGTTCCCAATGATTCAATTGAGAGAAGGGGTTGCTACAAGGTCTCCTTAGGTGTGATTAAAGGTGGTTCACCACTAAGAAAATGCTTAGAAAGAAGGAAATGAAAGCAATATGCAAATCTAGCTATATGACCTAGGAAATGAAACTTAAAATCAGAATAATAAATTGAGAATGAACATAGAAGCACCTAGAATACTAGAGATGTCTGAAACAAGGTTTGAAATTTTGAATTCTAACTTTTGATGTGCATTGCACAGCTCATACACTAGGTTGGGTGATTTAGTCCCAGTTTAGGGTTTCTACCTGAATCTGGAATCTATAGCTAATAAACTGGGATCTATTGAAATCTGCTAAAAATGAGTATAATGGGACTCATACGCCCAAGGTGGCAATTTAGTCCCAATATTAGGGTTTTTCTTAAACTCTGGCATCCTCTAGTGATCTTTTGTAGCTTCTCTCTTGTTCGATCTCTGAGTCTAAAAGTTTGAATTTTGGCTGTGAGTTTTTGTGAAGATGACAACTTTCTTCAATCTTGCAACTTTATCTTCAAAGGATCTTCAAGCTCTAAACCGCCTAGATCTACATTCACACATGTAGAGGGAAATATGATGTGTTAGTGGATAGGGGTTTGCCCTGGTCAAACCTTATTTTGGTAATCAAACCTTGAAATTAAATGAAATAACATGAAGGAATGATGAATGAACAAAATGCAATGTTGCAACTCACCAAACCCTTGAATAAAAGACTGCAATCTTGTATGAAATGGCTAGCATGAATGTAGATCTTGAATCTTGATTGAAAGTTATGAATCTTGACTTGAATGCTTGCTTGAATCATGAAAAATCTACATCACAAATGTTAGCTCAAAAACACACATGATGCATGAAGACTTTGACATGATGCTTGATTCTTGAATTGATGCTCCAAAATGCTTGATAATCAATTATTCAATGCTTTTGAATTGCTCTTGTGAACTCTTGATCTCATAAATGTGCCTTAGGATTTCCATTTTTTCTAAAATTACAACACTAAAAGCTGACATTAGATCTAGGAGAATAAAATTTTGCTAAGAATTGAATTCAAAATAGGTCCAAGCAAAAGTAGGACTTGTATTCAAGTTGGGGTGTATGAGTCCTAGTGACTTAATCTTGGGACACAAATTTCAAGAAATGTTAAGTTCAATACAATATTCAATATCAAGCCCTGAAACCTAGGTGGGACCCATACACCCGAGGTGGCGTATGAGTCCCAGATCACTAGATTTGGAACACATAACCCAAAAATATTAAATTATGATTGGTCATTTGATAAGTGTCAGGATTATCCTTAGAAAAATGCATTTAATAAGGCTTGTGGATGCAAAATAGGACAAATAAGGCTATGAAGCCTAATTTTTAGTAGGGGGGCCCAAAGTGTAGAAAATGTAAAGGGATACATTTTTTTCTATCACTGCCAAATACAAACCATACCCAATGCATATTATACTCATATTCTAATTGCCACTTTGTATCTATATGTTGGTTTGAACATTTAAGATCATGCACCTTTCTAGAGAAAATAATTTTCCAAATGAAATGTCTAGAATATGACTATTGATAGTCCCTATAACTATTGTACATATTTACACATGGTAATGAGTAAAACTGCTTACAACACAAATTGAAAAGATGTTTAAATTTAAAATTTTGGGTGTGTTGGTATGATGGGGATGTAGAGATCTTCAATAAAATGAGTGCCTATATCTAGATCTGAGAAAATAATAAAATTTATAAAATATTAAATGAATCTACTTAGTAATCCATAGTAGAACCTAAAACATTTTATTTACTCTAATCTTGAAAGATATAACAAGATTTGCAAAGGATTTGCATAGTTTCACAGTTTGAAAATTGATTAAAGCATACATCAAAATGAATACGTGTGGGGCCTCCAAATGAAGTGGTTTGTTCTGAACCAAAGGAAATGGGGGGTGTTCCACCTTTTGGGAGATAGAGCTTTGGACTTGTTCACTTTCTGTTGGGAGAGCCAAGATACCTCAACCAAGTGACTCAATTGAGGGAAGGACTAGAGGTTTCCTTATGTGATTAAATAGGGTTTCACCATTAAATGAAACTTCAAAGGAGAAATGCAAACTCTTATGCACAAAACCCTAGAAACTTGAAAGCATTAAATCAAATTGACAAACAACATGAAACAAAAAAATACCTGAAAGAATGGAGAGGTCAAAATAAGCTCTAAAAACCCTAAAAATTGTTGTTTTAAGGTGCACTAGGACTGATACGCCAAGCTGGGTGATTTAGTCCTACTACAAGAATCTAAGCAAAATCCGGAATCTTTTGGTGACTGTTTAGGATCTACATGATAAAATTGAAAAAAGGGCTATACTAGGACGCATATGCCCAGTAGGGTGATTAGTCCTGTTACTAGGGTTTGACTCATATTTGTGTAGCCTCTAGCAATCTTATGTAGCTCTCATCTTGTTTGATCTCCAAGTCTGAAAGTCTAAATTATGGCTTGTAGGTGAGTTTCCATGAAGATGACAACTTCTTGACAGCTTTGACAACTTTTGTAACTTTGTCTTTAAAGGATCTTCAAGCTCCAATTCACCTAGATCTACAATCAAACATCAAGAGGAAAAAGTGTTGATGTGTTATAGAATAGGGGTTTTCCTTGTTCAAACCCTATTTTGGTAATAAACCTTGAAATGAAATAGAAAAGCATGAAGGAATGATGAATGAACAAATGCAATGTTGCAGCTCACCAAACCCTTAAAATGAAGGTTGTAAACTTGTGTGAAATGGCTTCAATGGATGTGGATCTTGATTCTTGATTGAATGCTTAAAGATTTGTCTTGAATGCTTACTTGATTCATGAAACCTACATCACAAATGTTAGCTTAGAAACAAACATGATGCATGAAGACTTTGACATGATGCTTGAATCTTCAATACGAGTCCAAATGCTTGACGATTTACTCTTGAATGCTCTTGATCTCATAAATTTGCTATTAGTACTTGAATACTTGAAATTTTAGATGACTTGAGGACTTGCTAGGAGAAAATATGTGAAATAACCTTGTATTTATACTTGTTTATGCTTAATTTCCAAAAAATACAACACTACAAGTCGACATTAGATCTTGGATAATAAATTCCCACCAAGAATTTGATTTAAAATAGGTCCTAGTTAAAGTGGTACTCATACACTAGGTTGGGCGTACGAGTCCTAGTGGCTTAAACTCGAGACACAGATTTCAAGAAGTGTCTTGTTCAATGCAACATTTAAAATTAGGTCCCGAGACCTAGTTGGGAGCCATATACCCAAAGGGGAATGAGTCCTAGATCCCTAGATTTTGAACATAGCCAAAAACATTATATTATGATTTTTCATTTGTTAAATTTTGAGATTATCCTCAGAAAAATGCATTTAATTAGGCTTGTGGATGTAAAATAGGACATTGATGAAGGCATAAATGAACCTAATTTTAACAGGGAGAGCCCAAAAAAGTATGAAAATGTAAAGGGATACATTTTTCTACACTACATTTAGCCCCACTTTAGTGAGAGCATGACCTTGCATCAAACTCACACTAAAGTAAACAAATTTGCATCAAGAGGGATCCAAGTGTATCAATGCTAGTGAGATAGGACAACAACAATCAAGAGGGGTGATCAAGCCCCCAGAATCGAGATTGTGGACAGCCCAGTTGGCTCCAACTCAACCACTAATGCTTAAACTAATTTTTTTTTGTGTTTTTGAAGGTTCTGAAGAATTTTAAACAAGAAATATAGAAGTGTGCTAGGCATAAACTAGTGCTAAAACTTAAATCAAAGAAATAATATGGAAACTTCTATTGTATTAAGTATTAAGCAACTGCTACAAATTGATTATAAATAGTAGACATACCTAGAAACCTCCAGATTAATTAAATAAAGTTGATTTGTACATGCCAAGCAAGAAATACTAAAACTGGTGAAAAGCAACATCCACCTCTAGAATTGGATCTTCCGCAATCAAAAATTGGATCAAGGGCAATGGTTGAACTAGGCATCCAAGATGGTAGCAAGAGAAATCCCAAAAGAAAGGAATTTTACCCACATGCTTCACACACATTTTCCAAAATGATACATGCCTTCCAAAGAGAAGTAAAACCTCCTTATTGAAACTAACTGATAACAAAATATGGCGTCTTGAAGAATAAACCCTCTGCTTTATTGAAAACTAAAGAAATTTTGAACATACAATCTCTGGTGAAGCTCAAATAGACTCCTAAAATGAAGCCATCCCTATAGCAAAGATTCAGCTGGTCTTCCACAACTTCAAGTTTGCAAAGCACTGAATATTTCTTGTTCTCCAATGGTAGGAAATCACTATAACCCTTGTCTCAGACAAATACAAAGAGAAGTAAAAAGAAGCAATTTCAAATGATCATCTAGAATGTGGTTCAATTGCCTCCTTTTCTCTTTATATCCCGAAAAGGCACAATTCCCAAGAATTCACACACTTTTCCATTTAAAAATACATTTAAATGAATTAAAATCTCTTCAATAGTCTTTTATTTCACTTTACCAAGTGAGCATGCCTTTTTAATGACTTAAGTGATTTTAATGTTCACTTTATAATATTTTAAGTGGCTTTTAATTATTATAAAGTCAGATTATAACTTTATAATATTAAATGACTTAACCACTAAAATATTAATATCTCCCTCAATTCACAGTGTTTTGATGTGTCATTAGAATTTGGTGAACACTGAATTGTAAAGGCCTACACTGAGCCCAACACTAAACTGAATGGGTGGAAATGATCATATCTAGGTCATTCTCTACCACTGAGACCCCCTATTCAAACATACTAGCCTATGAGAGTCCAAGAAATAGGCTAACCATCATAAAAACAAGATCACACTAAAAACAGGACATTACAATCCTCCCTTCCCTAAAATTGTTCATCCTAAAGCAATCTCAACAACAATGAATACACCACTCCACCAGGATCCCAAGGGAAGTGTTTTGTAATGTCCCTCATGCCACCAACCAACTCTTGTAATGCCAACATTTGAACAACTGATGAATCATGTTGAACCATATCAACTCCAACATCAGGTGTCACAAGAGTGAAAGCCTCAAGAGGAATCAACTCAGAAACTTGACGAGGTTTGCTTCCCATGTTTTTGAATGTAAGTTGTCATACAAATTGTCTAGTACACACGCAACTAAACTATGAATCTAAAACAAATCATGTACATGAGGATCGAAAGTGAAACTGTGAACACTCCTTACCATGTACACACTATGAAACTCCACAATGAACCCTACTTGAAATAAAAATGCACTAAAAGAATCCCAGATACTAAGATCAACACTCACCTCTAAATTAGGGTCAGGAGTAGAATTAGCGTCTACCTCGAAGAGCAGATTATCACAAGACAATGTAGCATCCACCTCAAAAAGAGGATTGTTCACAAACTAAACCCTCATATTTGTGTTGATCCCAATCAAACACCCCTGACCCCCTAGAGAAAGAAGAAAAATCATACTCCTCCTTAAACATCTCATGCTCCTTCTCCTCTAAAATCTCCTGCTCTATCTTCTCACTTTTCTCACTGATGAGAGCGATAGAATGCAAGCCCCCATTGGTAATATTAGCTTGTGGTCTGTTAAATCAGTCATGTCATCACCCTCATAAAACCACTCCATATGCCTATTTTGACCTTTAGGCTTAAGGGTACAATCATGGTTTAGATCATAAGGACCCTTGCAATAAAAACATAGCTTTCTCGTATGCAAATCATTGATTTTTTCCCTATCCAAAGGGGCTGCAAATTTCTTCTTTTCATCAATATTTTCTGATTTCTTTGAATCTGATTTGTTGTCATTATAGGATGAAGATGGTTCTAAATTTGAGTTGAACTTACTACGTCCAGAGTTGTTTAAGTTCTAGGCTATGAGCTCTCCTCATAGCCTCCTGTAAGGTAGGGGGATCAAAATCCTTGATCCAACCCTTCATAGGTTCATATAAACCCTCTACAAAAAGTATGACCAACCTCCTCTCTGAGATAAATGTAACCATGATTGAGAGCCTTTGGAATTTACCAATGTAAGATTTCAAACTGCCCATTTGTTTCAGCTGAGCTAGATCCCTAAAGTACAACTCTAGATCTCTTATGTCAAAATGCTCAACTAATCTGTCAGTAAACTCCTGATATGAAGTGATATGGTCATGCTATAAGGTAACCATACCATTTTGCCACCAGACATGGGCTACCCCATCTAGATGCAAAGCTATGAATTTAATTGCATCTTCTTCTACCATAAGACGTAGGTTCAAGAATGTGGCCAACTTGCTAACCCAAGCTCTAGTTGTGACTCTATTGTTGCCATCAAAAGTAGTGTGTGAGCTTATTGGTTGCATCTCTAAGATCATTGTTTCTATTTCTTGGCCTCCTGTTAGTCTTGTTCTTGCCATGCTCTCTTTTTTGAGTAATAAACTTGTCAAATTTAAGGTGATCCTTAACTCTCTGTGGTAGTGCTTCCCACTCATCATGTAACGTCATCACATTATCTGCTAAGATAACATCACCTTCTTCCTCATCCTCATTTCCATCTTCAGGTTCATTTCTCTTGAATGTAGGGCGAGTAGGCATATCATAGTTGTGTGTTGGTGTCACTGTCCTCCATGGGGTTCCATGTACACTACCCTCTTGCTCCTAGTCATTATTCTATCTCTTAGGAATAGTTAAATGCTTCATGGTTGTACTGAGTTGTTGCAACACATTGGCTACCTGTTCCTATCCAGTCACAAGACCTCTCAAAATTTCTCTAGCTTCTCTATCCTCATCTGTAGCATGGTTTTTGAGTGGCTCACCATCATCCTTCTCTCCCATTATTTCTAATGGTATTTCCTCAAACTAGTTTCTCTATATTCCAGGTCTCATGCATGAGTAATACATGTTATAACCAAACTGATGTGACCACATAGATACTTCAAACCATCTAGGCTGGTAGGATCGGAGATTTGATACCACTGTGAAGAGCCTAGCTAGCTCTGACTCAACCACTGATGCTTAAACTGATTTGTTTTGTGTTTTTGAAGGTTTTGAAGAATTTTAAACAAGAAATATAGAAGAGCACTAGGCATAAACTAGTGTTAAAACTTAAATCAAAGCAATAATATGGAAATTACCATTGTGGGTATGTGCGAGATCATCTTGGAAAAAATAGGCCCTTAAGTGGCAAAAAAATTAGAAAAATCAGAGTTAGGCAACTTGACATAAAAATTTGAATAAGTTATCTATATTATTTCAAAAATATGTAAGAATAGAATCTGTAGCAAATTGAATGTAGTTTCTAAAATACTAGGTTTATTTTATTTATTTTTAAATCTATTTGGTGAAAATTTGAAATTTCAATGCAATAGTACTTAAATTTTAGGAAAAAATAAGAAGTAGGTGTTTTTCTGACCACCCTAACCATAATAAAATGATAAAAAAAAAATTAGAAGATTTTAGATGCAAGTAGAGGACTCATGTCTGGATGTGATCCATATTTTTTTGTAATTTTTTTCCAAGTAAATAATCAATTATGAGTTTTTTATTACAAATTTTTAAAAATATAAAAACTTGTATGTCTAACCTCCTTAACTTGGTCAAAACTTCATGAAATTCATTTCTTTTTTTTGTCAATCCTATAGTATGTGGAGCATAGAATGTGTTGCATGTTTTGGATCCAAAAAATGTGATATCGTTTGAAAGCTATAGATTTTTTTCAATCAGCCTATCAATCAGGACTTTAGTCATAATTCAAATAGAAAATGAATAATAATTATTTATTAAATTCAAAGTAAAGCATAATTTATATTGGTGGAAAGCTGAGAATATCCTTTAAAAACCCTTTTCATTTCATCAATTTTGGGTAAAAAAAAAAGTCGTTAGCCACATACCCATCATATCACCACTTTTTGGCCCATCATGATCCTACACATACCCTTGTATTAAGTATTAAGCAATTGCTACAAATAGATTATAAACTATAGACATACTCGAAAACCTCCAGATTAATTAAATAAAGGAGATCTATACATGCCAAGCAAGAAATGTTGAAAGTGGTGAAAAGCAACATCCACCTCCAAAATTGGATTTTCCCCAAGTAGAAACTGCATCACAGGCAATTGTTGAACTAGGCATCCAAGATGGTAGCAAGAGAAATCCCAGAAGAAAGGCATTTTACCCACATGCTTCACATGCCTTTTCTAGAATGATACACACCTTCCAAGGAGAAGTATGACCCTCTCAAGAAATGGTACGACCTTATTGAAGTTGATTGATGAGGAAAGATGACATCCTAGAGAACAAACCCTCTCCTTTATTGAAAACTGAAGAAATGTTGAACATACAATCTTTGGTGAAGCTCAAATAGACTCTTGAAATGAATCCATCATTGTAGCAAAGATTCAACTGATCTTCCACAACTTCAAGTTTGCAAAGCACTGAAGATTTCTCATTCTCCAATGGTAGAAAATCATTGTAACCCTTGTCTCAGAAAAATGCATGGAGAAGTAAAAAGAAGCAATTTCAAATGATCATCTAGAATGAGGTTGAATTGCCTCCTTTTCTCCTTATATCCCCAAAAGGAACGATTTCCAAGAAGTCACACACTTTTCTATTTAAAAATACATTTAAATGAATTAAAATCTCTTCAATAGTCTTAATATTAATATCTCCCTCAATTCTTAGTGTTTTGGTGTGTCGTCAGAAGCTGGTGAACACTGAACTACAAAGGCCTGCATTGACCCCAACACTAAACTAAAGGGTTGGAAATGAAAATATCTACCATTCTCTGCCACTGAGACCCCCTATCCAAACATGTTATCCTACGAGAGTCCAAGAAATAGGTTGACCATCATAAAACAAGATCACACTAAAGAGGGGACATTACAGAGATCCTATGGAAAACCAACATAGGCACAAGAGAACACGCATGTCAATGATGTATGAAGTAGCAACAAGATACAAGCATACACTGTCAAAGATATAAAGAAGAAAAGAAAAAGGAAGAAAAGAAAGAGTGGGTGTATCAATCCTTGACTATTTCTCCAACATGATTTGGATCAAGCCTTAGCTATTTGTCCAAAAATATGTTTACAAGTGGAACACAATGTCCATTATGCAAAAAAAATGCACGCTCACACAGGCTAGTGGAATCCGGTATCCTCTAGGTGAGCCCCCAATAAGACACATACACACACGACCGGTATGCGCCCACACAAACAAACAAGTGGATATGGGAAAGTCATGCCTATGGTCGGCTTACCATACATACTAACCATACCAAAGCTATAGACCTCCTAATAACTTTGATAAGGTGCCACACAACATGAACAATAGGATCCATGAGGCAAGAAAAAATTTGTATGCTAACACTCGTGAACAAATAGGATGGCTCTACAGGAAAGAAAAGTATGTTATGCAAGGTGGCCATATAACATTTATTGTAAATGCGAAATAGTGAAAGGTACATTCAAAAGGGTTTTTCCTAGTTCATGTAAGGTCTAGAACATCGTTCCTAATGTCTCCTAGAGAGGACCAATAGAAGAATAAAAGATTTGAAGCTTAGGGAATGCACACCACTTGGCATTTCCACTAAGAGGAAATAATATGCTAAGAGAGATCACACTTCTGAAGGACATCACACCCAATGTCACCACAAAGAAAAAGATGCATCACATGAAGTAAGAAGACTACACAATGAAACATGAGTTGTAATCGAAATGTAAAATAATAATTCCAATGTATGCCCCCACTTTAAATAAATTGCTAAACACCATGCTGTGAGCAATTACTTTAAAGTAGCAAATGATAAATGCTAACAATAAAGAGGAAATGAGAGCTTATTTGGAAAGCCCTATGTCACATATATCTTTCCAAATAAAGCTACATCATGAAAAGGGATTGACCCCACAGTGAAATCCCAAAATCACATGAGGGATCCATGAATTCGGGGTCAGTATGTCTTTGCTACAATGTTGTTAGAGAGCTTGAAAATGTCACCATTCCCAAAATACTCATCGAATAGGAAGAATGAGGCAAAGAGAGTAAAAACAAAGAAAATATTTTGGGTCAGCATGGAAGATACCTAAATGTCTCGACACCTTGTATCATCCCCAAAAGGAAAACAAAAGACAAAGAAAAGATAAAGTTTTACAACATATAGAATAATGTAGATACAAATGGAGGAATGTCACAAAGAGAGAGAGAGAGAGAGATACATCAAACAGAAAGGTATGGGAGATCACATTACGCACATGAAATCATACACGTAAAATGAAAAAGAAAACAAAGACAAGACTAGTAAGACACATGTGATTCAACCTATAGCAAGCCTTCCACATCCCAATCTTTTTCATCATTTGCAGAAGGCAAACAACTAGCCAATGAGACAAAAAGTGTGGTGCTAGGAGCATCACCAATTTCAACACGTGGTGAGTCGCTCTTTTTAGGAGAATCATCTTGATTGTTATCAACTAAGAGATTGGAAGAAGAAAATAATTAATCAATTCATTATGCACTTCCTCATCAATTTTAGCAATCTCATCATCATCACGTCCAAGTTAATCACAATGGGAGGTTGAATGATAATGTCTAAAGAATGTGCTATTCCCTTTTGTGGCTGCGATATAGGTTCTTTTTGCTGTGGCAAAGAGGGAAACTCATCATGTATTGCTTCACTAAATTTTAATGGATGTTGATTTTTTTTTTGTTCTCTTCGTTTAACCTTCAAGAAATAGCATGACATCTACACCTACTCTCTAGAATTTTTGTTTCTTTTTGTATAATTCTAAAGTTTTGTTTGTGTAGGAGCGATTTTATCAACCATAGCTTTATTTTCTTCATAAGGAACCATGGGAGGTTGTTCAACCACTTTCTCTTTATCTTTGTAAACTTGTTTTATTTTAGGAGGCACAATGGGATTGTTTTGGTTGTCTCTTGGTCATTTGTAGGAGATAGGAAAAGGTTGGTCTTGGTTATTTGGAAGGGTTTTGGGATCAATCATGGTTTCGTCAAGGATAGGAGACTCAATCATGGGTTGAGGCATGTTTCAAAGGGATAATTTTGCTATGTGTTTCACCTTAAACTTTTGATAGGATTTGAAAAAGAAATCTTCATGAGGTTTAATAGGTTCAATAGGTTCAGGCTAAAATAAATCTAATGAAAAGTTCCCATGGGAAGAAACAAGATTAAAGCCACTGTGGTGCACAGTAAAAAATTCATTTTCAAAGGGAAACTTTTAAATTTTATGCACAATTGATGAGATGAATTCCATGGAGTGTAGCCATGGATAACCAAGCTTCACACATAATTGATCCAATGTCGAGATGATGGAGAATGAGACATCTAATTGTTTTGATCCAAATTTTAAAGGAATGATGATTGAACCTATTATAGGGCAAGAAAAACCATTATGTGTTTTTATCCATGCTTTCATTTTATCATATGTATCTTGATAGAGTTCATGCACCAGTAGGAATTATTTAGTGATCAAGTTCTCTCCACAAATAGGATGAATTAATATCCCATTAGTGGGCTTGTCATTGATTCAGCAGGCTATGTAAAGAGGAACATCAGGTGCCTTTCTAATTATATCTTGTGATGAGAAAGAAATTTCAAGAGGTATTTTAGTTTGGCCCTTATGATATTGAATTTTGGTCAATCCAACCATGTTATCCACAAGACTTTGTTCATTAGTATCCATGTTGTCATCATCTGTGTCAACATTCATCACATCATTCTTAGTTTCACTAGCTTTGACAAATGAAATATTATGATTTGGCATGGGGTTGGTAAATATTTTTAGGTTTTTGTTAGGATAGGAAATAGACTTATTACCTCTATCATTGAGACCACCAATTTGAATATGATTGGAATCAATGAGGTCTTGCACCATGTGTTTAAGATGCTTACATGTTCTGTATCATGTCCATTTTCATGGTGAAAATGAAAATAGGAATTTGATCTAAAGTTTGGAGGTAATGGCTTATTAAGATCAGGAGTTTTAATGGGAGGTAAGGAAATCAAGTTCTTTTCTAGAAGTTGTAACATGGTGCTATGGAGGGTGTCGGGTAAGGGAGTAAATTGTCTAGCCGGATCCCCAAATGTAAAAGGATTTGTCTTCTTTATAGAAGTTGCTTGGGTATCAACATGTTGGATTGGTTGAGAGGGATTTAGTTGAAGAAATCATTTATTTTTTTTCTTAAAAGGTTGGTAATTGTTTTGGGTTCTGGATTCAGAATTTTCAAGATGGTTGGAGATGGGTTTTGTTTCACAACTACTAACCAAGTTTTGATAATCATGAAGGGTGGTACACAAGTGTATGGAAGAGGGAAATTTCATCATACCAAGCTTATCTTGCATCTTAGTTTGTAAGTTCTTAATGAACATTCATTGAAGGTGAGGATCATGAACCTTTATGTCGATTTGGGAATAAAGCAATTGACCTAGCGTGAAATGAATTCAGTAGCCTTTTCATCATTCTTTTGCTTGCATCTCATCAAATCAGCTAAGGTTATCTTAGGGGACATGTGCACTTGGAAATGGTTGATAAAGGCCTCAAAAATTTCATTGAATGAATGAATTGAGTTATTCGATAATGAGGAAAACCATTCTAAATTGGTATCTTTCAAGGACCTGTGGAAAAACTTAGCCAAGAGCTTATCTTCAAGAATGAAATCACTACATAAGACGGTGTAAGCAGAAACATGGTTAGAAGGATCTCCTTTCCATCCATGTTTCTCAAACCTAGGAATTTCTATACCTTATGGTATTGGTGTTCTTAATATCTCCAAGGATAAAGGATTTCTTTTAACATAATATGATGGTTGGCCATTTTGATTTTGATTTATGGTGGAAATTTGTCATTGAAGGGATGAAGCATTTTGCAAAATTTGGTTAAGGATGAAATCATTAGTTGTGTTTTGGTATGGAGGTGAATATGGTGGAGGTGTGTATGTGTTTGAGGGAGAATTGAATGGAATACTTATGGGAGGTAAAGTGGTAGGAGATCTATGATGTGAGATGCCACAAAGGTACAAGGATTGCTAGTGGAAATACCCAAGGTAGGAATGACATTACTAGTAGGTTGCATCATTGTGGTAATGTGAGGGTTGGTGTAAGTAGGAATAGATACAATGGTTGTAGGAGGAGTAATTTGAGTTCCTCCTTGACTTTGAGCATTCTTCGAATTTTGAGCACAACTAGTCATTGAGGTAAGGTGTTTTCCAAAAATTCAAGCAAATTTACTTGATATCTCTATTCCTTTTTCACTTTCAATCATTCGATGTATGTTATCTATGGTAGGTATAGCAGTGTTGGAAATTTTTTCACTACTCACTAAGTTTTGTAGTTGTGCCAATTCTTCATGGATTTGGATTAGGTTTTCTTGAGGGAAACTAGCAAACATTGTTTCAACACTTGTCATACTACTTCAAGGTAAAGAGTTGTCAAGGGTATGGTCCATACCTAGTGAACTAGTGTCAACACTATGAGTGGAAGAGATAGATAACCCAAGATCCACAATGAGTGTGTTATCGTGAGATGATATGATTCTTGAACTATGTCTCTATAGTATTAGCAATAGGACACCAAGTTGTAAACCTCATGCAAAGGACAATCAATGAATGCAAGATAAATGTAATGAACACAAGATAAATTATATGCTTTAATTCCAATTCTTATGTTTACAAATGCACTTGAAATGAAACCAAATTAAGGTAGATCTAATGCCTCAGCCTTCTCTTTTAGAAAGGTTACCCATGCCATTCTAGTATAATCATCAATTAGTAGCATGAAATATCTCTCACCTTATAGCCCTCTTGTCCTCATGGGACCACACAAACCAATGTAAACTATTTGCAAGGATTTTGTGGTCGAATAATCCTTTGTTGGAAACTTGACCCTTGTTTGCTTTCCTTCTTGGAATCCTTTGCAAGTAGTGTTTACAGTCTTGTTTATCTTTGGCAGATTTCTTACTAACCCTTTTGAACTTATTTTGACCCGATTGTCAAAATTGGCATGGCCCAATCTTCTATGCCATAGCCAACTCTCATCTACATGAATTATTAGACAATTGTTTCCTTTTAGTTCACAAAGTTTGTATAGATTGCTATCAGTTCTCACTCCTTGTACAATTGTCTTACCATTCTTTCTTATCTTGTAGCCTTCATAGTTAAATGTAACTTTATAACCATTGTGACACATTTGGTTGACACTTAGGAGATTATGTTTCAATCCCTCAATATATAGAACATCTTTAGTCTTGTTCTTCCCATCTAAGCTCAAGATTCCTTTCCCACAAATCTTGACTAAAATATTGTCTTCTAAGCTTACTGAACCTTACACTTTTTGAGCTCAATAAATTTTCTTTTGTCTCCAGTCATATGCTTGGATCAGCCACTATCAATTACTCACAAATTTTGTTTCTTTGCATGTAGTGCAGTTTGGGCAATCATAGATTGAGTGGAGCTTTGTTCTTTTTCTTGCCACACTTTCTTAGGCTTCTTTTCAATCTTCTCCTGGCCTCTTCCTTAGGAACCTTAGATTCATTTTCATTTTTGGGGTTTGTATTCTTCTTCTTCTCAAATTGAATATTTGGTCTTATGAAGATTTTTCTACAATCTCAGCTGTGTCACCAAAATTGTTGCAGTTGTAACAGATTACATTCATATCAACTAAGGGAGAAAATGGACTGCTTACATAATTTGTACTTCCCTTAGGAATGACTCTACATTCTTTAGCCATGTGAACAAACTAATTACATGTATAACAATATCCATGAAAGTATGAGGAATACTTGGTCATAGAATTTCCTTGAGTTTGATGAGGTGGTCTTCTTTGTCTTGGCCTCCTTTGATCATGTACTCTTGTAAAACCATCAAAATCCATCCTTGCCATATTTTTCTTCTTCCTTTGTTGATCATGGACCAATTTATTATTCGTCTTATTTTCCACGAGCTTATTTTCTTCATTTTATTTCTTCACCTCAGTAGACTCCTCCTCCTCTCCATTAGCAACTTCTTTACAATATTTCTCGTCATTTTAACTTGACTTTTTTTCTACTCTAAACCTTTCATATAGTTTTATAGACTCATCTATAAAGGGACTCTTTCCTTTTTTGAGCCCCAAACTAGATTTCTCTTTATTTATAGGTTTTTGTGCACTCAGTAATTCATCAAAAATCTCATATCCTCCTTTCAGCTTTAATCCTCTTTGAATTTTCTCCTTGGCCTTTTCTAAATCCTTTCTTAAGGAAACTACTTATGCCTCAAGCTTCATGCATCTATCTACTTCAGATCCTACCTTGATTTCCATCACCTCTTCCATTATTCTAGCTTCCTCTACTTGAATTTTCATATTTACTACCATCTATTTTGATTCCTTAAGCTCTTTAGATAGCTTCTTATTCTCCTTTTTCAATCCTTCAGCTTCATCTCTTAGAACATATCAAGATCCTCCAAGGTAGAAATAAGCTCTCCCTCTAGATCTATTTTGGCTTCTTCATCACCAAGATTCTTACCCATGATACCATGCTTTTGCTTTACAGAGTCCTCATCCATGAGGATAAATTCTTTCATTTCCTCCATTACAAGAGCACGATCAAGTTCATCATCTGAACTATCATCAACATCAGATGAGTCACTTCCTTCTTTAATATACAAGCTCTTCTTTTTCTTTCCAAAGCCTTTCCTTTTAGGGTGATAGGTTTTCTTTATCTTATGGTCTTCTTCTTGTTCAAGTTTATCCTTCTTGTAGGGGCATTTAGAAGCAAAATTTCCTACTTTACCACAATCAAAGCATTTGAAAGGTAACTTACCTTTGTACTTGTCAGAGCCTCTCCTTAGTCTTTTGATGAAGTTTGCTTCTTCCTCATTAGTCTCTCCTTGTTTAGATGTGGTGGTCTTAGCTTTATCTTTCTTAGGTACTTCATCCTTTACCTTGTTAGGAACCTCGAAAGCATCTTCTTTTCTAGATTGCTTTCCATCTCCCATCCTCATCTCATAAGAGGTGAATATGCCATGTAGCTCATTAAGAGTGAGTTTTTCTATTTCTCTACCTTCCTCTATTGCTGAGATCTTAGAGTCATACTTGTATGTCATAGATCTAAGAACTTTTAGTACAAACTCTTCCTTTACTTCTCCATATCCTCTAATCAAATTCACTATATCATTAACTCTCTCAAGATAGTATGTAGTATTCTCTTCTTTTTTCATTTTTAGACCTTCAAATCTAGCCTTCAGTACTTGAATCTTGGCCAATTTTACTTTATCATCTCCTTCATATATCTTCTTTAATGTATCCCATACATCTTGTGCATTCTTAAAATACATAACCTTGCTATGCACAAATCTAGACAAGCTATTTGTAATAGCAAACAATTCTTTTTCATTGTTCTCATAATATCTTTTTCCTACAACATCAGTGGGAGGTGTGGCCAATGGTGTGTAACCATTAACAATAAACATCCACACATCAAATCCTAATGATCCAAAATATCTCTTCATCAACAAACTCCAAAATGTATGAACCGTTCCATCAAACCAGGGTGGTTGTTTGTGTAAGAACTTTCCTAACTAGGCATTGTGTTCACAAACCCAAGAATCTGCCTGAGTTGGTTAATCTTCTCCTAGGGAACCTAGGGCTCTGATACCAATTGTTATAACACAACAATCTACTGAGAGGGGTGTGAATCAATAGATATAAAAAAATTAGCCCTTCTAAACCTCTGAGTAGAAAAACTTTTAGGTACTTAGTATGCAGATTGAAAAAGGAGTCACAAAATATAAAAAAGCACACAAAAAAAATCACATAACACACAATATACATGGAAACCCTAAGATGGGAAAAACCACAATGAGAAAATGTTGGTAGGAGCTACTATCCTAATCCAGCCTCACAATGATTTTTTTTGTTACAACTTTTAAGGGATCCAACCCTAAGGAGACACCAATCCCATAAATTGAGCACTGACTCAGTTATTTGATGGCACCAACCTATCATATTTGCAACTTAACTAATTATTACAATTTTTTCACTAAGAACACGGATCTATGTTACAGCTTACTCTACAATTGCTCAACTCTAGGTAGCTACCACAACAACTCTCTTCTCTACTGTACACCCCAATAGTTCAGCTTTGTTCTTCTCCTTCCTCTTTAGTGCATTGGCGGTCTGGCTGAATGCAACACCATACACTTCTGCAACTATCCTCTTCTTTTCAATGCATTCTTTTTCCGCCTTTGGAGCTCAAAATCACTTATCCGCTATACACACTCTTCTCTACATTCAATTACTCTACTTAGACAATATTCTTATGTGTTTTTTGTGTAGCTAACTAATGATCATCGTCTCGGGATTCTCCATCCTCCATATCTTCTATTAGGTTTCATAATGTCTTCTCCTCTATCGTGTATTTGTATTGAGCCATAGAACATTACATTTTGGTGTTGAGAACTTTCTCCTATTCCTTCTCTATCAAACCCTAAGATTGAATATGCAATTAATGCATCCTTCTTATCATTAGATCTAATCTTGATCCTTGTCTCTAAAGACCTCTGTTTCATTGCTCTATGCATCAAATCATATTACATCTATCATTGAAGTAGGTAGGCCATTTAATTTTCATCTCCATGTTGATTTGTAAGAAAAACCATGTTTACATGAAGTTAGCCATTCGTGAGCTTCACTTTCAAATCTGAGTTGTTGATCCCCTACCTTTGCACCATGATCTTGCATTCTACATTCACCATTGCATATTTAAAACATAATTGTTTGATAAATGGTTTTTAAATCTCCTTCATTAATCTCACTTCCATTGAAATCACACCCATCACATATCACCAAAACACCTATGACATTCTCATTCATTTTTGCAATGCAACGACCATCATCTAATCACTTCCTTTGAAAAATGCACCATATATCTTCTTTCAATGCCATCACATATCGCTAATTTTCCACGAGAACCACCATTCCTATCCACAATGCAATGACCACTATTTTTTTACATATCGATCAATTTGTATTATCCCTTGCTATCCCATTAGCTATGACAATGGGCCTACAAAATCTCCATAGGTTAGCGGACTTATGCCATGTGTCCTCTGTTGATGTCATACTCCACCAACTTTAAAACACCCATCACTCATCACCGAAACCATCATGTCTCAAAGAAGTGTAAGCAATACACACTAACACCCAACGATCTAATAACTTTTAGACACATGTCCCTGCTGACTTCACTTTCTGCTATCATCCCTCATTTCCCAAATCTTCAATCGCTTCACTTCACATAGCGATGTGAAGCGATCGGGTGATATGATGCCACGTGTCATTGGTCCCACCAGGGCTCTATCTTTCACCATTTTATCAACACATGCTTGATCTCAACCAATCCCTGCTTCCCCACAAGGCTTAACCGGGACCCACCATAAGCATATCAGGTTGGCAGGCACCGTCTGATCAACTTGATCATAACTATTGAACCATCTTCATCACGTATTGTTGAACTACAAGAAAACTTTGAAAATCTTTTCGTGATGCGCAAGATCTAGTGATAACCATTGAATCTACTAACATTGAACATGCATCGTTCAATCTCCAAAGGCACATACCGATGACACCAATTGGGTGACTAGGTGAAGGTTCAGATCACCGAACGAGGTTGAAGGCTTGAGTTTATAACTTAAATGACCTATAACCACCATTATACATTCAACGTGAAAACATACAACTTATTGGTTGTCATGATTGTACACACCTTGGGTTTAACAGATAAACCCTAATTTTATCTTAGGGAATAATTAATTTTTTTTGAGCTCATCCTTCATCCCTTGGACCTACAAAACACATTTTTGAGATGCTCTCAGAAAATCCACGTCAAATCTAGACTCATATTTTTCTCTTGAGCACTGGAAGAATTCACTGCAACATGAAAAAATTGCATGACAACAATGCAATATTTTGAGCAACACTTGTAGCATACACTCCACCTTCCAAAGCCAAATCCACAAATTTCCTTGAGCATTAATGACAATATTTTGACATCAATTCCAACACTACCTTCATACATGATCAATTCCATCTCATACCTGATCCCCTTTTGACATCAATGACAATAATATACCAATGGATAACATCTCATTTGATTATCACATGATGAACTATAATTAAGTGCATGATGTTATTTTTGAGTGGGAAATAAATCCAAGATCCAACACGTGAATTAGCTTAGATCCAACTTTCCTTTTTGGACTCAACATTCAAACACAAACCAACTAGATTTTGATGATTGGCTAACTACCTCAAAGGAGAGCCATTTTACTTGAATTTGTCTCCTTTATTGCAAAGAGGGCATATTTTGTGTGTGATTTGATTAACCTAATTGAAATAAACCCTAGACCTGAAAATAAAATTTATCGCATAGAAGAAAATGGAAAATTACATAAATGAATATAGATCTAAGAAATTGAACAATAGGAAAATGGGTGCTTTATAACCAAGGTCATAGAACACCACTATTCTTCCTATTATCATTCAATAATGTCCAAGGAACCCTAATTGGATTGACTATCAACCTTACAAGGTGAGTCAATTCCCAACAAGGAGGACCTAGGAGGGGGTTCTTTAAGCTTTTAGGGGTTCACCACCAAGAAAATTCTTGGAAAAGACAAATGAATATTCAACTCACAAAATCAAGTAATGCAAACAAAATAAAGAGATCAAATGATAAAATTAAACCATAGAAAGTTAGGTGGTATGTACCTAGGAAGTATGGAAATGTGATGAGGTTTCTGGAAATGCAAAATGCTATCAAAACATGCTATGGAGGACCAAGATTCCCTTATTTTTGTCTTTCTCCCATTGCTATTTTTTGGGGCAAATGTGGAATCTTTGAATTCTAGAATAGGATTTGAAAGAATCTCAAAAAAAAAACCCTCATGAGGACTATGACACCCTTACTGTTGTCTTAGCCCCATTTGTATTTTCTAAAATCTCTCAATGTGATCCTAAGCTTTAAGGTCTGCACTTGCTTCTCCTCAAATATAAGGTCCTAAAACTTGCAGATCTGACCTGTAGGTGAGTTTCCATGAAGATGACAACTTTGGAAATGCAACTTTGCAACTTTGACAACTTTGCACTTTAAAGGATCTTCAAGTCTTCAACCTAAATCTGCAATCACAAACATGCAAGAGAGGAAAAACTTGTTGATTGTTAGTGAATGGGGGTTTTCCTTGGTCAAACCCCTTGTTGGTAATTAAACCAAATGATGAAATGAAGCATAAAATACAAAATATGTAAATGATGTCACCTTGGGTTATGTATTGTGAAGCGAATCTGCAATCTACCATCACTACAACAAATCCTTCTGATTAGCTCCCTTTTTGCTCCGTTTTTTTCTTCAACCCACTATTTTAATGTATTTTCTCCATTTTTGGGAAAAGTCAGCGCTATTTTTTGAGATGGTGCTATTTATGGCATTTTTTACACCAACCAAAACAAGTTGGTGCTAAATCTGGCATAGAATTACACTGGCATTAGCGCCGCCAATAGTGCCAAGACTAACACCCATGGTAACACCCTTATTAACACCTAGATTAATGCCAAGATTAACACCAAAAAACTACACCTACTTTAACGCCAATATTAGCACCAAAAAACTATGCCTACTTTAACGCCCAGATTAGCACCTAAATTAGTAACTAGATTAACGTTTGCCTTAGCGTCCATATTAGCACCTTAAGTAGTGCCTATTTTAGTACCTACTTTAGCGCCTTTTGTGCCTAATTTAGCGCATAATGTAGTGCCTAATTTAGCGCTTGATTGTTCTGATCTAGCAGGTATTAAGGGTGTTAGAACAAAAATTACTTCCCTAATATTCACTAGCCTTCAGTTGCTTGCCTACATAATTTTAGTTGCCTCAAAAGATCTATTTCCTTTCATTTTTCATTGTATTTAACATGAAATGCAACAATTCGCGTGACAAGATCCATGTTGTAACTAGCATTCCCCATTTATTCCTCTAGATAATCATAAACAAAGAAAAAATTTCCTTTATAGTAGTACTTTGTGCAGATTAAGGGTTCAGGGTTGAGGGCTTAAGGGTTGAGGTTGAGAATTGAGGGCTAAGGGCAGTTTAATGTATAGGGTAGAGGGTAGAGGGTTGAGGGATGTATATGGTTCAAGGATTAGGGTTTAGGGTCCAATGTATAGGGTAGAAGGTATAGGGGTTAATGAGGGATTAGGGTTTAAGGGTACTTGAGGATTGAGGGTAGAGGGTACTTGAGGGTTTAAGGGTTGAGGGATTTTTTGGGTCTCAAAAGTGCAAGTTTTAAACCATAAGGGGGTGCCAATCCCTTAATACACCTTTGTCCCACTAACAAGGTAAACAAGACTGATTACCTTCTACTCTTCAGGTTCTACCAGACCTAGTCAGGTATACCTGAACAATAAGGCAGATTTATAGGTAAATATGGTTCCAGAATTGAGAAATCTACTCACTAAGGCACATAAAGGTCAAGTAGATATAGAGTTTTAGTGACTAATTTCTAATGAGAATAATTGAGAATTCAAGATTGTGAGTTGTATTTTGTATGCAATATCTAATTATGACTAGTGCCTACTTCTATTGGGTGGACAAACTGGAGGGGTGAATGATGGTTTTGGAGATAGGTTTCTATAAGATGGGTAAATTCACTCTTTAGCTTAACTCAAATAGTTGGGAACTCTGAATGTTTGCACCTTGTGCAAATGTGCAAGTTGTGAATCATAGTGATATCATAGTGATATCCCCTCATGCTACTGTGAAGTTGTGAAAGGATTTAATTCATATGTGAAAGGAAACCAATTAAGACAATCTATTCAAAAGGAATTTAATCCAAACAAGAACCTATCAAATTTGATTTCCTAAAAGGAACTTTCATTCTTTTGCACACCAAAACCAGTCAACAACATCACACAATTACAACAAATGTGTATTGAAAAATTAAATTTATTTTCACACACTCAATTTGAATAACATAAAAATCCACTTCGGAGACAACCAAATAACATATAAGCATATAAATCAACACAACAATTGAGAACTTGAGAGAAAATTAACAATTATTCATGTAACCTTCTCCATTATATTTATCTTTGAATAATATGCATTATAACAGTAGTTTATGATATGAGATGGATGGGTGAATTGGTGCAATCTATCTTCTTACTAATGCCTACCCTAAATAGAAATGATGTCATGATGATATATTCAAGTCTTGGTCTCCCGTATATATATGAGAGGCAATAAGCTACAAACCCGTTACAAAAAGTCGTGTCATTTGATAACTAAACATAATTAAGAAAACAAAATATTGCAGCAAATGAATGCACCAATCTATTAATCTCCAAGTAGAAGCCCATGACCACCTAAGATCTATTCAAAGCTTTGACTCCATGATAGGGTTCTCATGTTGTCGGTTGACTCCTTTCATCTTGATGGTTGTCCTGTTGTGTTTCGTATATCCATAGTTTGGTTAAGGAACAAATTAAATGCAGAGAGGTGATGAATGTACTCTTGTTCAACACAAGTATTTGTATTCACTATCACTTCCCTCATATCATATTCCCTATAGATCATCTTCTCGAGCTTCTTGTGAGTATTTTTTCAAATTATGTCCTCATCATTGATTTCATGTAGTGCAGCAGTCAAAAGTGCATCGAACTCTTCGTTCCAATCATCATATTCTTGAGGATTTCAAGCAGTCGAGATATTCAATGAACCTATTATGATATGCATTGTGTGATTTTACCAATTTTTTATGTGTCTACATTATTTTTCCTTTCAAGATTTGCTTGTGTTGAAGCTCCTCTCTCTTTTCAATTATTCTCCATTGTAGTCGTTCATTCTCCTCTATTGTTGAGTATACATGCTTAAATTGTCTTGAATATTCATTAGCACATTTCATCATCTTATTGAATCTCCCCTTGATCATTTCAGATGCAATATTATACTTGATGGTTTTGAGTTCTTTCTCCAATTCTTTACATTTTTCCTAAGATTTCAAGTGGCAATTTTTCCAATAAATTGTATTAGCCATTACATCCAATACTCTTTCATCCTTTTCAAGCCATGGGAAATACAACTCTGGTGTGGTGGAGGAAGATGATCTTTCTCTTTGATGTGCTAATTCCTTCTTCAACCTGTCATTTTCTTTAACTAGCTTATCAATTTATGCTTTGGTGAATTTCACCACATTGACATTCAATTTTGTTATCTCCATTATTCTCAACCAGCAATAGACATTAAATGTGGGACCTCTACCCCCAGGACCTAACCAGCTGAATAATAAGTGCATCAGAAGTATTCTTCAAACAAGTCCTCATGAAAAGGAGGTTTTTTATTGCTCGAAAACCTCCTAAGTTGGCCTCCTTAATTCTTGGCCCTATGCAAGGGTAGTTTCCATCATTTGTAGTTGGTATCCATATGGTGATACTCTGTCAAGAGGTCTCTAGCCATGAATGGAAAGTTCACAAGACCGTCCAAGTAAAACACATTAGAAATTAAATCCTCAAAAATAAAAAGCACGTCAGTCTCATTATGTGATTGAATAGTTCTCCTCTTGGGGTCATATCTGCTAGCCAGAGCTTTAATTAGTTCTACATTTACGAACACATTGGGCACAACAAGTTTTCCCAAGTTCAACCTCCATGGTTGGAGACTAGCTAAAACCTAAATTATTTTCTGTAATGATACATGAAGAGTTCATACTTGCATCATGGTGTTCAAATATCTCCCAAGCCCTTATGTTTATCTAATAATATATCCATTGAAGGATTCATTTGAGCACTCCTCTTGGATCTTGGCCCCGACCTAGAGCATTGATCTGTCAAGTCTTGATTCAGAGATCTCCTCTCAGTTTTCTATTTCTTAGATTTGGGTTTTGTTGTGTCTTCCTCCATTGTTTGAATTCTTAATCTTTTGAAAAAATACAACTTCTCAGGTAGGATTGGTGTACTTATTTGGGTCTCTCCTCCACTGGTTTTGGCTACATAAGAACCCCTAGCTTCTCCTTTCTGCTTCTATCCTCAACGAAATATTCTACACTGTGTGACAATAATGCGATCAACTTGTGCTTCAATTCTAGCTCATAAATACACCACCTATTTCAGTCTTGTCATCGGAGGGGAGAATTTATTTTTAGATATCTCAATTATCCCTTGAGATGTCACATCATTTAGTACAATCATCATCGTCGTATCGGTGAGACTGCAATCATTATTCCACTAATAGCCACCTTCTCCACCAATGAACAAATTTCCTTCAGTCTATCGACAGGATGCCACAATATATTACTATGATACACATTAATTCCCCCGATATATTTTAATTATTGATATTGTGATTATATCGGCCCATCAGGGGAAAGCAAACATTTGTTCCACCAATGTTCATAAGTTACAACGATGTGCTTACTTTTGTTGACTCTATCGGTCTATCGGGGAGAACGCCTTAGGAGTCAACCCAATAGGGTATTGCTACACTGATACTCAGTTATGAACTACTTTCATTAGGCCATCGATGAGGCTATGATGGGGGCTTCATCGATGAGGAATTGTTATGCCGATAGTGCTAATTTTTTTTTTTTGATAGTGCTATTTTTTATTTAGGAACAGGGAAAGATTATGCAGTCTCAAACTCAATTATGGGTGTGTCAATTTAGCAATGTGGGCTAAAAAATGGATCTTGTCGCACAAATTTCAAAAATTTGTGTTGATCATAGAATTAAAATGTGATGAACTTCTATGAAATGTGGAGGATAGGTGAGTGGAGGCTATTGAAAAATGTGATATTTTCCAATTCGAACAAGATTAAGGGTTGAGGATTGAGAATTGAGGGTTAAGAGAGGTTTAATGTATATGGTAGAGGGTTGAGGGTTTAAGGTTGAGGGTAGAGGGTTTAGGGACATATATGGTTCAAGGATTAGGGTTGAGGGTCTAATGTATAGGGTAGAGGGTATAAGGGTTAATGAGGGATTAGGGTTTAAGGGTACATGAGGGTAAAGGGTAGAGGGTAGAGGGTAGAGGGTACTTGTGGGTTTAAGGGTTGGGGGTTGAAGGATTAGGGTAGAGAGTTTACTTGGGTTTAAGGTTTTAAGGGTTGAGGGATTACTAGGGTCGACTAGGTAAGAGGGTACTGGTATGTTGAGGGTAGAGGGACGTAGAGGTTTTAACGGTTTAGGGTTTAGGGTATTGGGTTGAGGGTATAGGGTTGAGGGTTGAGGGTTGAGGGATTAGGGCTGAGGGCTGAGGGTTGAGGGATTAAGGTAGACATGGAGGGATGGATTAAGGGTTGAGGGTTGATAATTGATGGTTAAGGGCGGTCTAATGTATAGGGTAGAGGGTTGAGGGTTTAAGGTTGAGGGTAGAGAGTTGAGGGATGTATATGGTTCAAGGATTAGGGTTGAGGGTCCAATGTATAGGGTAGAGGATATAGGGGTTAATGAGGGATTAGGGTTTAAGGGTACTTGAGGGTTGAGGGTAGAGCATAGAGGGTACTTGAGGTTTTAAGGGTTTAGGGATTAGGGTTGAAGGATTGCTAGGGTTGACTAGGGTAGAGGGTATTGGGATGTTGAGGGATTAGGGTTGAAGGATTACTAGGGTTGACTAGGGTAGAGGGTATTGGGATGTTGAGGGTAGAGAGACTTAGAGGGTTTAATAGTTTAGGGTTTAGAGTATTGGGTTGAGGGTATAGGGTTGAGGGATTAGGGTTGAGGGTTGAAGGTTGAGGGATTAGGGTAGAGAAGGAGGGATGGATTAAGGGTTGAGGGATTAAGGGTTGAGAGTTGAGAATTGAGGGTTAAGGGTTGTTTAATATATAGGGTAGAGGGTTGAGGGAAGTATATGGTTCAAGGATTAGGTTTGAGGGTCCAATGTATAGGGTTAAGGGTATAGGGATTAATGAGGGATTAGGGTTTAAGGGTACTTGAGGGTTGAGGGTAGAGGGTAGAGAGTACTTGAGAGTTTAAGGGTTGAAGGATTAAGGATTGAGGGATTAAGGGTTGAGGGTAGAGAGTTTACTTGGATTTAAGGGTTTAAGGGTTGAGGGATTAGAGTTGAGGGATTACTAGAGTCGACTAGGGTAGAGGGCATTGGGACATTAAGGGTAGAGGGACGTAGAGGGTTTAATAGTCTAGGGTTTCGGGTATAGGGTTGAGGGATTAAAGTTGAGGGTTGAGGGTTGAGGGTTGAGGGATTAGGGTAGAGAGGGAGGGATGGATTAAGGGTTGAGGGATTAAGGGTTAAGGGTTGAGAATTCAGGGTTAAGGGTGATTTATTGTATAGGGTAGAGGGTTGAGGGTTTAAGGTTGAGGGTAGAGGGTTGAGGGACGTATATGGTTCAAGGATTAGGGTTGAGGGTCCAATGTATAGGGTAGAGGGTATAGGGGTTAATGAGGGATTAGGGTTTAAGGGTACTTGAGGGTTGAGGGTTGAAGGTAGAGGGTACTTGAGGGTTTAAGGATTAGAGGATTAAGGGTTGAGGGTTGAGGAATTAGGGTAGATAGTTTACTTGGGTTTAAAGGTTTAATGCTTGAGGGATAAGGGTTGAGGGATTACTAGGGTCGAATAGGGTAGAGGGTATTGGGATGTTGAGGCTAGAGGGATGTAGAGGGTTTAACGATTTAGGGTTTAGGGTATTGGATTGAGGGTATAGGGTTGAGGGATTAGAGTAGAGAGGGAGGGATGGATTAAGGATTGAGGGATTAAGGGTTGAGGGTTGAGAATTGACAATTAAGGGTGGTTTAATGTATAGGGTTGAAGGATTGATGGTTTAAGGATGAGGGTAGATGGTTGAGGGATGTATATGGTTCAAGGATAAGGGTTCAGGGTCCAATGTATAGCGTTGAGGGTGTAGACATCCAAATTTGACCACTCCCATATGGCCAAATTTGTCTCCTTTATACATCTATTTCATCAATATTAATTAAATGATTTATTTAATTAATGTCTCCCCTTTTCCTAAGGTTTCTAAAATATTTAATTTAATAATTAAATACTTTACCTTTCATCCTTTCATCTCTAAAATAAATATATCAATTTATTTAATTTAGTCATTTAACCTTTTTGAATTTAAATAAATTTTAAATTCCCTCTTTTCTCTCTCTTTTTCACATTCTCCATAACCTTCTTCTTATTTGGATTATTCTAATTAATCCATGGATGTGCACACCTTTAATTAGGATTAATGTCACATCCTCCATATTTGGCCACTTGTCTCTAATCTTTCATTAATCTTATTAATCACATGTTTGCAAAACCTTAATCTAATCACCTACCATCTTTGTCATGTCCTCCAAGTCAACCTTTCATAAGTGTTTTCCTTTTTGAGCCTTCACCTCTTCCCCATGTGAATTTAAAATTTTCATTTATTTATTCAATGCATTTATCTTCCCCATGCAAGTTGTTGAGAAATTATAAATTCTCTCAGTTGTCACATCAGTCACATGGGACAAAGACCTCATTTATGAGAACCTTGTCTTATCCACAAGGTACTTACAATCATGTGAATTTAAAATTCACATTTATTCTCCCAACCATTTTTCTCTTCCAATCATGTGAATTTAAAATTCACATTTATTCGTCCAAAAACTTCTCTCATCCCCATGATGATAAGGGAGGACTTTCTACAATTCCTCACTTGTCACCATCATCCTCATATGGGGACAAGAACATCCTTTTTAAGGAGATTTTCCCCTAATCCCAAGGTACTTGAAAGTACCTCCACCTCACATGTCCTCTTTCCACATCACCTATCCTTGTGACACCTCCTCTTCCACATGGCAAGATGTGATGGTTTGTGAGTCCTCAACTCATCACAACCCTTCATCTTGCCCATGTTGAAAAAATCCTGACCATTGAATTTTCTAGAGATTCTTCCCTTAAAATAGAATATTTTCACTCAATTCATTCAGAAATTGCATTCAAGAATTCAACTTTCAAGCTCTAGAACTCAAGCATTCAACTCCAAGCATTTTTGCATTCACAACCACCATTGTTGCATTCATCCACTCACATACCCATTTGAATAATTTGAATCCTCATTGCATCCTCATCATTTTGCATCTATCTTTAGTCTATTTTCCATCAAGGAGCACACATTCAAGCTACATCAAAGGTCCATCCAAGAAGATCAACTTAGACAAGGTATAAATGTTGTTTTATGTTTTCTTTGTTTAAGTTCTTGACTTAGGCTAATCTTGAGGTGTTGAAGTTTTGTTTTTCTACTTAGCGTTCTATTGTTTTGCATTATTTAGGATAGAAAAATAATGTTGCACTCATTTCTAGCATGCCTGGTGGGACCCACAAACAAGTCCATTGCTTTCACGTTCTTTATTGTTTGATATTTTACAGGTTTAGGTTACATAGATGCGACTTCACAATAGATAGGGGTGACCTTTCCCTTAACAAGGGAGACCCTACCCCAAGATAGGTGAACCTACCCTAAGACAGATGACTTTGGCCTCAACAAAGTGACTTTTCCTTTACAAAATCACCCATTTGTGAAAAATGAGCAAATTTTCTCCTTGTTCCCTGAATAGAGGCAACCTTGCCCTAATATGGGTGACCTTTCCCTCAATAGGGGTGAACCTAACATAAGAGGGGTGACCCTACCCTAAGATAGGAAACCCTACCCTAAGATAGGTGACCTTGACCTAACTAGAGGTGACTGAGATAAAAATAGTGACTGAAACTTCATTTCCAGAGTTTGTTTCTTGTTGTTTTTCGTAGTACTGACCTCCTAAAAAAAAAATTTAGTGAGTGATTGTTTTAAATAACATTTATGCAGTTGTTTCATTCTTTTCAAATACTGAAGATTAAAACTTCTAACATATTTTTTGCAGGATGAACAGGCAAAGATTATTATTTTGTTTGTTTGTCTTTCATTTTCATACTAGATTAGGCACATAGATCTAATTAGGGGGAGTCAAAATATTGTGTATTATGTTTGTAAAGTGAGCTATTGATGTATCCAATACCCTTTCACCATTTTGTGATCCTAGGTAAAGAGAATTCGCAGCTCACTTAGTCCTTTGTGTTACCTAAGGGGCACTAGATTGTTCAACCTTTCCCCTTCCACTTCGTGTGATCCTAGGGATTAGCCAAAAAAGTTTAGTGTTCTCTTTTTAGCAGGACTTGCTTGGGGATTTCATCACCCCAAGCGATGATCCCAACCACATGTATTGGTGGAGTATATAAATGGGGGAGATCCAAAGTTGTACCCCAATCGAGTCATGTCACGTCTGGCAGAGCAACGAAGCTAGGGTAATGCCTAGATAAGACACGAAGAGTTGGTCCAAGTTTCTAGTACCACGCTGGGGCCTCTGACTTACACCTATGATGAGGTGGTATTCATGGTTCTGCCTCACATACCATGCATATATCGAGGACTCCCTAGTTGCCTTGTTTTTCCTAGTTAGAGGATCGTGTTGGCTATACCCATCTTAATAATCTGAGGATTGTGTTGCTTGAACTGTCTTTTCTATCCAAAACCAGTGAATTTTTGTTTACTCAAGTCAGCCTTTTCCTTCTGCTTGTTGTTGGTTGTGTTTTCTATCCTTTTCCATAGTTGTTTTACCCAAGTTAAGTCTAGGTCTACTAACAGGGATGACCTTTCCCTCAACAGGGATGACCTTTCCCTCCACAGGGGCGACCTCACCCTCCACAAGGGTGACCTTTCCTCTATCTTAGTCATTTCCTAGTTTGTTTCTGTGATAGGTCGAATTAGGTGGTTAGAAAGCAAGCAACAAGCCAAAAGGAGTGCAAATAAACAACTTAAACAACCTACACTTCAAGATTAGCCTAAGTTAGAAACAAAACAAGACAAAGCCACAAAATGGAACTTTATACCTTGCGTTGAGTCGATTCTTTGGTTGGCCCTTCGATCTTTGACGTGTATGCTCCTTGGATGGCAAGATGCAAGCTAGATGAGGATGTGAAGATGGATGCAAGTGGATGAAAATGTGAAAATGGCTAAGTAGAGGTTGAGAAACAAAACTGCAAGAGTTTGGCTAGCACAAATGATCTCCCTAAAATGAGAGAAAAGAGGGGGTATTTATAGGATTTTTGAGAATCCTAGGGGAAATGGAGGGTTGAGATTGATCCACCAAATATCAAGATGTAGGGATAAGGTGAGTTGAGAACTCACAAGCCCTCACATCTTGACATGTGGCATGTGAGATAGCCCTAAAAGGTGAAGTGGACATGAGGTGGAAGGAGAAGGACATGACATGGAGAGGGGTACAAAGTACCTTAGGATTGGACAAGATCTCCTCATAAAGGAGGTCATTGTCCCCATGTGGGTGAGAGGACATGTGAGGAATTAAAAATTCCTCAAATATTCTCATGGGGATGGGAGAAAGAATAAAGAATGAATAAAGGACATGTGGGGAGAAGTGAAGGAATTAAAAATTCCTTTTAGGTGCCTTGGGGGATTAAAAGGTGAATTAAAAATTCACATGGGGAAGGGGGATGCCTTGTCCAAAAGGAGAAAGCCTTTAATAAGGTTGACTCAAGGACATGTGCCATAAATAGGATGAGGATTAGGTTAGGCTAATCAAATGATTAAGGTTGTGCAAGTACCCAGTTAGATAGGCTAATGACTTATTAGAGGCAAGTGGGAAATTATGGAGGATGTGACCTTAATGATGATTAAGGGTGTGCACATACTAACCCTGGTTAATTAGAAGAAGATGAAGTAATTAAAATGGATTAAGGACCAACTTGCAAAAGTTGGAGGATGTGACCATGAGAGAGAAAAGATGAATTAAAAATAAATTTTAATTCAAAAGGGGAATATGACTAAATTAAATAAAAGGGCATATTTATTTAATTTAGAGGAGGAAGAGGGGCAAAGTATTAAATTGAATACTTTAGGACCTTTGTGCAAGATGCAGGGTATTAATTAAACACCTGGTTTAATTAATATTGACAAAGGGGATGAGCAACCGGATGAACAGGGAGACGCGTTTGATCATATGGAAGTGATAAAAATTAGACGTTTACATTTTTCCCCTCTTCGAAAGACTATTAGAATAATAGTTTCGAAGAAAAATAGGATGTAGAT